>WEIS01034597.1:0-18304 GCA_013389965.1 Todus mexicanus
GGAAGGGAAGGGAAGGGAAAGAGCGTTTTCATGCTGTATTTAACAACAGCAGAGCTCTGGATCTGCAATGACTTTTACTACTTTTTCAGACAAGGTTTAACTTGCTGGCTTTAAACTGTAGAAGCTCTTGATGATTTGGGACTTAGTCATAAAGCAGGCTCCCCAGGCAGGTTCCTTGCCATGACCCCTGAAAGAGGAGAGACATGCTGGATACCAGGCTGCTGCATGAGAACCGTGATGCAAATGCCCATGGGTGTTATTGTGTGTTAACACTGTAGGTACACTACAAATACTTCTTGGAATTTATTTCTTTTAAAAAGAATGTGAACGGAGGGATATAAAATTAGACGTGTATTTTCACACAGTTATAAAAAAACGAATGGATAAATGGAGAAATATTGCAAAAAATATGTGCTAAAGTTTTTTCTTGGTTAATAAAAATAGAAAATGAAAGATGTATTAAGATGCCTTAATTTTGTTTTGGTTTACCATTCTCCCTTCCCCTTTATCTCTTGGGAACAACACAAAAGACCTAAGCTAGCGAAGTAATAAACAAAAAACTTTGAAAAAAAGGAACACAACAACAACACCCAATCCACCAAATCCCCTAAACCCAAATCAAACCAAACCCCAAAACCCCCAAACCAGAACTATTACAAAATAAGTACATTTTCAAGGCAAGCATTCTACATCATTACATTTTCAGGGAAGCCTGGGGGAGGAAATAATACACACTGAATTCTTTTTCATGAACTATAAGATAAAAATTACTCTGCAAGAAATCTTTTTCATGCTAACTGATTGTAGGGGGCAGGTAGGGAGGAGAGGAAAGATGCACGTATAATAAAATTTTACCAGTAGGTAATTAAATAAATGGCTTCTAATTTTTAGCATCATGGACTTCAGGCGTATAATTTATTACACCAATGTAAAAAAAAAAAGGTAACCACCACCAAATCCCACACAAGGAAAAAACAAATCCTTTTCTGCAGTTAAGAAAAATACTCACTGATGGAGATCACTAATTTTCAACAATCCTAAAAAATTCTGGCTGTATAGTGCAGCTCTTTCTACCAATATCAGAAAATGTAGAAGGCTGAAGAGGAAACAAAAGTTAAACCAAATCATTTAAAAAGACAGTACTATGACAGATTTTATTTCATTTTAATCAGTACTACATGCTTACTACCACTAGGAACAGATATGCCTTTTTTGTTGTTTTTGTTCTTTCGTTTGTTTGCTTGAAACCTATATTAAATGTTGACCTAAAGCTTGCCGTGCCTTGGAAATCTGGCTCAGGATTAACTGCATTAATTTTTATTTAAATAGATAAGTACTTAAGCTTGAAAATAAGACAAATAAAGGTGAACAGGAAAATTAAATTACAAATTCAGTTCATACAAATATCTCTTATTCTACGCACTAGGTCCTGTTAATTAGCTGAGATCTTTTAAAAATTCTTAAAATACTTATGAAACATTATTTACAAATTATATAAATAAATCCTAGGTCACTTTTAAATTAACCAATGCAACAGAAAAGTCACCTTTTTGTAATATGTGTACTAAAAATGTTCATGTTTATTGATCATAACCCAGTTTGCAGTATAAAATGTTTGTTCACTTACATCAAAATGGGTTCAAATAGAGGGAAGGAAGGTATTGGTTTCAGAAGAAAACAAAACAGTATTATAAATGCTTAAAATCAATGAGGCTTCTTAATGTTCTTTTCTGCACAGTTTGCAGTCATTTTTAGAAGTCCCTTCTACAGTATTTGTCTTGTGAACAGGTCATCTCAAAATAGCAGAGACGTAACTTCAGCAAAGGGAGAATATTCAGTACATTGCTCACACTTCACAAAGACCTTTTACCAGGAGGGAAAGGACAGAGAATGGAATGTCAGTGGCCAGCACAAGCCTTTACAACATTTAACTTAAAAGGCAGCATTCAGAGAACTAATCACAGACTATACACATCCTGCACTGAACAGCAATCAGAAGGACTGGAAAATATACATTTAGAAAAACAAGAGCGTGATGGTTTTTCATTACCTTTGTTAAAATTAATGCTTGTCTTTCGTTTTAAAACCAGCATCAACACCACCAACAACTACAACTACCTTTTCCTTTAACATAATATATGCCAGGTAACTACTGTACGTGAGAAATGTACAATAAAAGGGAGAGAAACCACTGAATTTCCTATGCAGACACATGAAAATATAAAGCCATACATATTCCAAAGTGCCATGAATACCAAATTCAAGTGATGGTTTACAGCATGTAGGAAAGAAACTAAACGGAACTTGCTCTATGGGTTGCCAAGCCCTTCAGCTGTATCTTCAATTTCCCCTTTGGCTGCTTTGGTGAGAATTTCCATCCATTTCATCTGCAGTTCTTCATCTTCTGCACTGAAATATAGAGTTTGCTGGGACTGGTAAAGCTTAAAAACATGCTTCATTTCAAACTTCTCACCAGAACCAGGTAGACTGACTTCATATCCAGGCAAAGGAATAGGACGTGGGCTCCGTCCATCCTAAAGAAGAAAGAACAAATGCAAAAATTCAGCAACAGATGGTATTATCAATACAGACGGGGGATGAGGTGATAAGAGAGAAGTGCTGTGGAAAAGGACTTGGGGGTTCTGGTGGACTTGAAGCTGGACATGAGCAGACAGTGTGCGCTTGCAGCCCAGAAGGCCAATCGCATCCTGGGCTGCATCAAAAGAAGCATGGCCAGCAGATCAAGAGAGGTGATTCTGCCCCTCTGTTCTGCTCTGGTGAGACCTCCCCTGCAGTGCTGCATCCAGCTCTGGAGCCCTCAGCACAGCAAGGACATGGACCTGATGGAGCAGGTCCAGAGGAGGGCCATGAAAATGATCAGGGGGCTGGAGCACCTCTGCTATGAAGACAGGTGGAGGGAGCTGGGGTTGTTCAGTATGCAGAAGCTAAGGCTCCAAGAAGACCTAACAGCAACATTCCAGTAGCTGAAGGGGGTCTACAAGAAGGCTGGAGAGGGCCTGTTTACAAAGGCCTGTTGTGAAAGGATGAGGGGCAATGGTAGATTTAGAACAGATGTGCGGAAGAAGTTCTTTACCATGAGGGTAGCAGATCACTGGAACAGGTTGCCCAGGGAGGTGGCAACCTCCCTGAGCAGCCTGCTCTAGTTGAGGATGTCCCTGCTCCCTGCAGGGAGGTTGGACTAGATGACCTTTAGAGGTCCCATTCAACACAAGGCATTCTATGCATGGTAACATTCTATGCTACCACTACCCAACATGTGCAGGCAGAGGCAAATTAAGCAGATCGCCTTTTGTCTTGCTTCCTCCCTTTTCCTGATATGATGCCTTTGGCACTTTCTTGGCATGTGTCTGATCCAAAAGGAAGAGATTTAAATTATTTCTAAAAAGCTGCACTACTGACAGATAAAGGTGAGACACACAGCCTTGAGTCACACCACACACCCCCCNTAACTGGAGTGTTCAGCTCTGGCGGCCCCAGTGCAAGACAGACATGGCCCTGCTTGCGTGAGCCCAAGAGGCATGAAGATAATCAGGAGGTTGGAGTGGTGCTGTTGATGTATCAGAGGGAAGGGATGTCATCCAGAGGGACCTGAATAAGCTGGAGAAGTGGGCCCAACTGAACCTCATGAGATTCAACAATACCAAGTGCAGGGTCCTGCACCTGGGTCAGAATAATCTCCACTANATTATGAGTACCTCTGGATTTCTTCTGCCACTAAGCCCCTCCTCTCCTATCTGGAGTCCAGCAAATCCAGGGGCTATTCTGCACCATGAGGAATTTGAGCCCTACACTGAGCAGTTAGTAGGATTTACAGGCCTTATAGAGAGATCAATTTCATATTCTATTTTTAAAAGCCTGCTGGATTTGGATGATAGAATTGTTCGTTTGTGGTTTTGTTGTTGTTGTGTTGTTGTGGGTTTTTTTGTATGTGTGTGTGTGTGGTTTGGGGTTTTTTATATTTAATTTCGTTTCATTTTTTAAAAAATATTTTTGTATGCAACATACTAGGGTTGTATGTCAGGATTTCATCAAACCAAACTACCCAGTGCTGACAAGAGCTTTGCTTTAGGGTTGATTTTTATCATTTCCCTGAGATAGGGAGTGACACATAAAAATCTACTGGATGTACAACCCTGTCAGTAGTCACAAGCATTGTGCACTCATCCTGACTCTAAACTGCATGATACTAATGGGTTATTATCTAACCCACAAATGCAGCATCATTTATTTATTGCTCTACTACAGCTATTACAACACCCAGGGTTTCAGATGTGGCAATGGATAGCTCAGTTCCAGCGCATGCGCAGCCCTGTTTCAGGCATCGCTCCACGCAGACATCCCTCTCACCCTGCACATCTTTTTGCAGAGGTCCACCAATGGACTACTATAAATTTCTCCTACTATTTTTGAGCGGGCTTAGAAAACCACTGTTTTTTTCACCCAAACTCCATTCTCTATCCACTTACAATCTAATCTCAACCTTGCACAAACCACTGAGAGGCTCCTGTGGCGCAGCGGAACGCCAGGAAGCAAAACTCTGCAGGTCCTTAGAAAAGGACAGGCAGAGTTTCGTTCAGGGTCAATTAAAGCTTCACCTGAACAGGGTGAACAGAAACACAAAAATACTTCTCCAAGACCATAAGCTCAGCCTCAAACTCAGTGATTCCCATATTTTTTAGGACTAAATCACATTTACATGACAAAGAAAAGGTTTTACCTTAGAATTTATAGAATAAAATTTTCTCTTAGATCAAACCTGATAATTATGATACACACTAACTCTCACAATACTAGATTTACCCTCTGTATTTCTCCAAAATTTATTAACTTCTCTGGCTAGCTGAGACTTCTTAATTCTACATTTCTCAATCAGGTGTAAGTTAATGTCAGAGCTGTGGAGGTAGTTGCGCATTTTACAAGGGCAATGGGGACAGAAGCTCCAGGTGGAGCTCCTGGAAAGACAGACTAATTTCTATAAAACTGCTGATCCTTAAGCTTGAGGTGGTCTTTGATTATAGGCAAACTCTTACGATTCCACTCAGATAAACATGATAAAGCTGCATAAATTCCATCTCAGTTTGAGGACAGATAAAATTAGTACGATTTCCATACCTAAATAAGCTGTGAATTTTATCCTCATGCATAAAGCCTTATGCAAGACTTAAAACTGTGAACACTCAGGGGATTAAATCATTCTCCTGGAACAAGGATTTAAAGCAAAAGAGCCATTTTCTTGCTATTTCAAAGCCTGTGATTTATCTGCACTGGCATTCCTTATTCCGCGTGAGGGCTGTGGGTACAAAGGACGAAAGCTGACAGGGCATTTACTGTATCAGAAGCTTCAGATTCAGCTTGGTTTACTCCTTCTTCCCCAGAGGCAGTTATATATTCTGGGTTTTTTTGAAAATTAATGCCTCAACTTTCAAACTCCTACAGTCATGCTTCACTTAGTCGGTATTCCAAGACCTGTATTACCATTGCTGTCAATATTAGTCCCAAAAGGCGTCTCTTATTTTAGGCACTGAAATGTTTCTTTCTAGGACTAAAGAGGTTTGTGAGATGCATGAAGGTGGTTGTACAAAACAATACAACACCTGGGGAAATACCATTCAAGCATATGAGCACTTCCCAGCTGCCACCAAGGAAGATGATTTTTCTTGGAAGTCCAGTGTATACTATGCAAACCAGAACTAACAAGAATGTTGGGTTAATACCAAGGAATGGGATTTGCTTTCTAATTTCTTCCTTCAGTTGGATGCAAATTGAAAAAAGTACATGAGTGGGAATGGTAGACCCTTGAAGAAGGGATTCATTTTTGCTGTTTACAGTCTCAGCCTGGTGATAAATAAACTGGTGATTCATGATAGTAAATTCTGGCTTGCTTTTGAATGTAAGATAGATCAACCTTGCCCTGCATGCTTTCTTGCTGCTCTATTGGGAGATTTATCTCACATCTGAAATAGTTGAGGACACTGACCACTAAATGTAACTGCCATAAAATCCAACAGTCAGTGTCAAAGGCACCCTTTTCCCCTAAAAAATAGGATCTTACTAATAATATCAACAGAGGCGTGCTATTAAATTTGGCAGCACATGGAACAAAGAACATAGCAACTGAAGCACAGAAGCTCCTTCAGTTTCCAACCCTGGCATTGCATGACTGCCAGGAGAGGGTCTGGAGAACCTAGCAGCATTCTGCTGGGCACTAAATACAGATGATTTATGTCCCATGGTCCTATGACAAATTATCTTTTTAGGTCATACCACGTAAGAGGCATTGCTTCCTCTCGACTCCTCACTCTAGTCGTCTAGATGACATATATTGCTCTTGAGTGAGGAAGGCCAAGGAATTTGGACTTCTCTCCCTCTATTCCCACTCTCCTTCTCCATGCTTGCCCATGTGAGACACTGGCTCAGTTTGTGTGAGATACAGGGCTTGCGCTGGTCCTTTGCTAGGGCACAGCTTTCACACCAGCTGAGAAGTTATGCAGCAAAACCATTCTCTGTTTTGCTTTTTAAAGCTTTTTTTCTTTCCCCAGACTCTGACTCAAGAGAGATCTAAAGATTTGGTTTGTTGCGTTTGTCTGAGGCTGTTTACTATTTCAACTTGTAATTTCAGTCATGCATCTCCTGTTGACTGAGTGAAATCAGGCAGCTTGTTGCCTGTGGGATGAATCGGAAGCTTATTCAGCACGGAGTTTGAAGCCCAGAAGAAGTCACGTTGGCTGTGCCCGAAGCTCCAAATTCAAGATTTCAGTTTCTTGAGCACTATGTTTAAAATGTTACACACACTTGTTTAAAATCAAAGGTGTTCTTGCTAACAAGCAGCAAAAAGAACACACTTCTAAGGACAAAATGTACTTCTTGTTGAAGTACTCCATTTGCTGTGGGGTAAGCTTTACTTCGAATAGCTTTCTAAAATTATGGGTAATATTTAGTTCCCAGACTGTTCCTAGCTACACTACACAAACTGATGCTAATAAAAAGCAACCCTTCGTATCACTACAAGACCCATTCCTTCTTCAGCCCTATTCAGCAGATCAAACAAAAACAAAATCTACAAATGTGTCAAATAACGAACATAAAATTGGACATGAGGGATCTCATTTCAGCATTGTCATTCTTTATCTTCAGCACTAAGGAGACATAACTGATATTTCTGTTTTGGATACTATATCTTAGACTTCTATCACATACAAATGCTAGTTAGCTTCAACAGCACACTTTGAAAACAGCCAACATAATAATGCTTACCACAGTAATTATTTCAAGTAAGGATAAAACCAGCTGATGCTACAAGGAGTTTTACCAAACACAGTCTGTTTCTCAAGCTGAAGAACATCTATGACTCCACAAATTCCTCTACCCTCTCAACCAGAAGTAGGTTTAAAAAACAAGAAAAGCTTGAACCAGCAATTGCAATATTCAGACTGCTTCTCAGCTCTACGTATTTTCTATGAAAGTGCTTTCCCTAACGACAAGGCAATAAAACCTTCTAATATATCTGTCTGAAACTTCTGAAAAACCCCAAACATATCCAAATTATCCTTGTTTTGTCCTTTGATTAAAAAAAAAGAAAAGCTATCTATGAGCTTAAACATTTGTTCATAACCATATCAGAAGTAACTACAGATAACAACGAGATCTGAAACCTCAGAGGTTTTGTGCTATGATCAGAATGCCAAGTTCATTTTTGTTGAGACCAAGCTGATGCTCAGTTATTTCTCAGCTTGGCATATTTAAACTTATGCTATCGCTTCCCTGTATGTCAACCCTCGTGAATGCTATTTTACCTGGCTACTTCCTTGTAGATATAGAACAAGAGGTTCAGTCTTGGGGATGGTCACCCACATTTTGTACCATGTCTTCCCTTTTTCAAGAAACTGGAGGTAGCTGCTAAAGAGGCTGTTTTCAGCTGCCAAGATGCTTTGCTTCTGGATGAAGGAAAAAAAATAAAAGAAATAAAAGATCTGTTTCTATTGTTACATGCGAAAAATACTTAGAATTAAGTATAAAAGATAATTAATTTGAGTTGTCAAGAGTCAAATAATACTGTAGGGCAAGCACTAGATAGCTCATAACTGAACAGAAGTGTAATTATTGTTATACTAATCAATAAATAGCACAATTCCACATAACAGAAGCAAATGCTGAACAACTGATACCAGTGGATATGAAGTTAAACTCCACCTTCACCAAGTAAATTGAGAATAGTAATTAAGATGATGCAGCTAGCTTCTTGCTCAGCAAAGTAGGCTGGGAGATGATTTCTAATTAATGCAAAAGGTGTATTAATAGACATTAGGGCAAAAAAGACTGAAATAAATTACTGTCTTCTGACAGAAAGCGAAGAAAAACAAAATTCTTGTTCACATCAGACTTCGTGCAGAAGTCTCCTGCAGATTTATGGTATCTGCTGATAACATTTGTAAAGTGGTGATCTCCTCAGCTGCTATTAAACCTGTTAAGAAAGTTTAATGTAAATAGGAGGGAAAGAAAAAGACTAGCTCTGATCTCTCTTTCCTATACGCCTGATTTCTTGCATTTTACCTGATCCTTTGAAGATTCAGCAGAAGGCTAAAAGCTTGAGTATATGAGGGGAAAAAAAATTACTATTCCTTGGGTTTTTACAGCTTTCTGCTGTAATCTGCTTTCTAAAGTAAAGTCATAGTCACGTTTTACTGTTTTGCTTTTTGGCTTTTCAGATGAACAGAACTCTTGGCTGGACAGGTGTAGGTTCACACTTCACTGGTAAACAGCTCTGCTGAAACAGTGCTAGAAAGTTTATCATGAGATACCACAGACTACACTGATGCATATTAAGTGCTCATCATCTGTAGGCATAGTTGTAGCATACAGCTGAAGTTTTGGATGGTATCAAGCTCGGGATCCAGAACATTCTCTGCACTCTGCAGATGTGGTAGTTCAGCAAAGCACAATGTGCATTTGCAGCTTTACCCCACTTTGTATTTCTGATACTCTGCACATGCTGTCAAAGCACCTGAGCAGCAGAGTTCTCTCAGGGACACCATGCCTGTGTAATTTCATCTGTGTAGGTACATTTAGTAGCCTGGAAAGAAACATGACATGCTGGGAAGCAGAGCTGGGCAGGGTCTAAGAAAACTATTTGAGGAAGCACTTATTACAGGAGCTCTGGCAGGTTTATGTTTCTTGCTCAGAGTCTCTTCTCTTTTCCACATAGTTTGGTTTTGATGAGGAGTGTAACCAGGCTGGGAAGCAGTCTGATGGCTCTCAGGGGTGGCTCCCAGAAAGATGTTTTTCAGGGTAAGATGTTTCAAAATATAGGTTGCAACTGTTCTCAATTCTCCATGCAGTGCTCAAAGCAGGATGGTGCAGGTCAGCATGTTCAGGGGGGAAGGATGATTTGCAATGAGTTAAGTTCTCTGTGTGTCAGTGGCTCTTTCAAGAATCTGACGTTTCTCTGGGTGCACTTTCAATTGAAATGAATGTCCTTTTTTACACATGCAGTGATTTCTGGCTGTATTTCACAACTAAAATAAATGAAAACATTTTCTTCAAGGTGGCCCATGAAAAGCGTGGCACATAATGGTACTTGCAGCTCTGCCTGCAATCTAAAAAAAGCATTGGTAAGAGAAGAGCCTGCTGTTGTGAGCATAAAAAAAATCAGTTTGCCAACCATGTTTCTTGTTCTTGCAAAAAATAAGGATAGAAAGTTCTGCTATCACGGTATAAAGCTTGGCAACGTCTGTGGCAATTGTGAAGCAGTAGTTTACACAGTGCAATTTGTGGAAGTCATATCTTGGAGAAAAGAGTCTGCATTGTAGGAGGTTTGAGAAAGTTTCGGTGAATCCCGATAGTCTTTCAGAAGGATGCCGAGCTTTTGCACAATCAACGAAGAAAAAATTTGTTTCAACAACATTTTGACGGAATGTGAAATAAGGAGGGCAGTCGTGTCTTCTATATGTAGTTAAAAGTGAAAAAACCAATCTTTTTGCCAAGTTTTGCCAATAGCCTGGAAATGTACCATAATAAAAAGAACCCAGAATTTTCTCCTCTTTTTTGTTACTTAGAAAGCTGAAGCTTAGTTGCAAAACCTGTGTGCATCCCAGTACGATCAGCATCCTATAACGAATGGTCGCCATGTACAAACAGCATTCAGCTAAACACTGTACCTCTGCGGCGAGTCTTTTCTTTTGTTCTCCAACTCCTTCCATTCCAGGGCTGCATGGACTTGCTCGTAACTGCAGAAAACAATCTTTACACACTCGATTATGACGGTTGTTATCTGCAAGTGGTTTAAACTCAGAGCATTTTGCACAGATCACCTGTATCAGAAACATGGTCCTTTATTAGCCATCATTAAAACACAACCTTTCGCCAAAGGAGGAAGCTGTTACTAAAGTAAAATTCAGAAAACAGATGTAAGCGTAAGATAGAGAGACCAATATATTTATTTTATTTTACCACCATTAATAATTAACATTTTTGTGAACCCATGCTGTATACCAATAAAACCTAATTAAAGAAAATATATGCCTGTTGGGAAATACTTTAATATCATGCAAGTTTATTTTTCTTATAAGCCTTTATGGGTCAAAACGGGCTTAGGCTGACAAAGTAATTAGTGCTCTTTAAATGCCCATCATAAAATGGTCTACGAAGGACTGAGTTTCATAGTAAAGGTGGCTGATGCTTCCGCATCAATTAGGAAGTTCAGCCCGATGGAACTAAGGAATCAAAAAAAACCACTGACCGTTTTAGGAACATAGTACAATATATTCTCCATTAAAATCTATTTGGCCGATGCCAAATTAACAACTTCTGACTCCTTTTCTCAGCTGCCAAGAACATACAATGACACACCAGTCCCACAAAACCAGCACTTGTGAAGAGTGATGGATCTGCAGCTCTGCAACCTGTTTCCATGCTTGAAACCTGCTCCTACCACTCGCTGTTGCACAGCTCCTTCAGGGAGAGAAGCTGCCTCCTGGGCTGCAAGGCAGGGGCAGGCAGCCCGATTCGACATCCATTCCACATCTACTGTATAATAATACACCACAAACACCCTTCAGCTACAAGTATATTTTATGCTTCACTGCAAGTCATTCATTACTTTATGAAGACACCTGCCTTAATTCAGCAAGTGCTAAGTGAAGCACCAATCTGTCAAGCTATATAAACAAAAGCAAGCTAGCATTTTTCAAAACATGATTGTCTCCCCTTGAGACGAATTAACGCCTTTAACCCCAATGCTGTTGCCACATCACAAAACATCATATGACCAAAAGCTGTTTAACAATAAATTATTAACAACGTCATTCTTGTTATCTTTATGCTCACGGGGGAAAGCTATTTCTTTTCTTTAATAATACTGAGCTTTGTAGTGAAACATTTTAAATCTCCAGAAATTTATTTCATTATTTTAGTAATTATTAATAAAAAACAAACCCAAAAGGTTGAAAATTCCACCTCTGGTGCAAAAGTGCCTCCTCCAGAGTAATTTTATTGCAAATGCTGAGATCGAGGTTTCTTCAAACACCTTAACTATACATTTAGACTGCTCTTCAACTGAAAATTTCTCTCTGCTTCTAATGAATAATGCTATTTAAATAACATTATTCTGTGCTTGTTACATGAGGAACATTGAACTGTGAAACTCAAGTCACAGAAGGCAGGTTTCAAGTCATATTACAGAAATCAATCTAATTTTGGCTGTGGTTATGTTTTTCAGAATAAAACCCCTGAGAATTAAGCTGTCAGTGAATGGCACTGGGAACGGATGGTTAAGTGCCTTCAGCAACCTGACCTTGAATCTGCAAGACTGAACTTTTTTGACTTTTCAAGGAGGAGGAAACCACTTTGGTGCAAGCAATTCCTTACAATTCTGTTTTAGGGAAAGAAGAACCCATCCACCTTTCATATTGTACGCTCAGCTGTTCAAGAGCCTCTGTGAGAAGTAAGGCTGTCAGAAGCCCATTCTATTTCTGCTAACAAAATGTATGGGAGAACTCCCTCCCAAGATACATCTACATCCCCAGGAAGGCATCACCTTTCCTTTTATGCACTGAGGCACTGTATTTGTCTTTAAAACAGTACAGACGAGATCCTTTGCACCAGAGTTTTGCTGGTTTATCCTGTGATTCTTACGGGACAAGTGAAAAGATCCACTCTGTCAACGACCTGCCATGAACCAGAACATCTTTAAGTTCCTGCACTTGAAAAACAAAACCCCCTTCTTCAACGGTCTCTGCAGAAGCAACTAAAAAGCTCAGTGCATTCCGATACTTACTGCCCCACACTGCTTACAGTGGTGCCGCCTTTTAGTGATGGAGTTAAAGCTTTCGCTGCAGCTCTTGCAAGCCTGCTTCTCCTTGTCTCGTTTGGATTTGTAAGATTTCCTACAGGAATCACTCTGAAATGAAAAGTACAACTGCGTGATTTTAGCTAAAACAAAACAAAAAAGGATCGCAAAACAATTCATAGGGTTCTCCTCCTACTGACAAAGATACTCTGTGTTTCACACCACTTTAGAAAAGAATTCATGTCAACTCTGCTGATCATAGATGTCAACTCTGCTGATCATTGATGGTTGGATGGCTGGCTTGGCCACGGCGTGTTGCTGGTGTGGCATTATGTGATCTCAGGTTGCTAAAGCCAGTTACTGAATTCCCTCTCTGCCCCCTTTTGCCTTCACTGCCAGTAAGTAACCTCATCTCACTGTCTGTTGGTAAGGAGGAAGATGAATCGGTAATGTGGGCTTCTCAAGAAGAGCTTTTCTTCTGGTACGCATCTCTTCCTCTCTGCAATGTGACTTGGTTAAGATAACGTGCGTTGTAAACTCTTCTGTTCAGGGAGAGATGTGAAAGTTTTAGGGAAAGTGGCTTGACTGAAGAAGTGAATGGTGCTAGCAGTGGATTTTTGCACCACCCCAGTTCAAATGCTTAATTTAGGAGTTTCCTGAGGCTCCTTCCCAGCTCATGATGAAATATAAAGCTTCTCAGGAAGACAGGCACAGCTATACCAGGGACCTGTTATCAACTGCTCTTGGCAGAAGACACTTTCTAGATAGCTGTCTAGATAGTGAAGCAAGTTTAGCCTCTGAAGCTGAGCATCTAGACTGGTACATAAAGTCACTCAGTATAATTAAACCCAATTGTACAATTCCCTGATAAACCAAAGAGCTTTAACATGACGATGTGCAGTTCACAAAAATACAGTTCACACAGAACTTCAGGTAGACCCTCTGGTCTGTTTTCTTTACTAAATAAAGAAATAAATGGTATTCCTCTTTCCTGGCCAGGATGGCTGTGTGCAAGGGAACAGCAGGTCCTGGAGGTGAGCAGGGGGCACCCTTAGCCAGGTAGCATCTGCACAGAGATCCAAGCCCAAAGAATGTGGCTGCATCAATTAAATAAAGAAAAAATCAAAATTTATAATCTGACACCATTCTCTCACTAGCCTCCTTGAGTCTCTACCCTGCCATTCCCTTGTTACAGAGAAAACATGCTGTCTTTCAGCAGAGCTATTAAAAACACCCTGGTTTGTAATGGCATTACACAACTAAACCACAACTAATTACTTCTAATTGGATTGGATCTTTTCATTTTTATTATCTTTTCTACAGCTGCAACAGCAATGTTACTTGTATACAAGTACACAGGATGGTTTTCAATTCAGCTCAGCGAAGCACAGATCTGTTCGTTCAGAAAAATCACTCTACCCCCATACTTGTACATATTAATTGCTCAGCAAAACCCAAATACTGGCAAATCCAAGTCCTCTCCCACACATAAGCTGAGTGCAGTATTTCACTTTTCTTGTGAAGAACCAAATGTAACCAGTACAACACTGAATTACACCAACTGAACAATGCCTTGGATGAATCATTTGCAAAAAAATTCCTTTCAGACTGTCTCAGATCCCTCCAAGTAAGGTGTATAATTAAACCAACTTGAAAAGCTTTTACTGATCAGCAACAATCTACAGACTGATTTTTTATTTGTATCACATATATTGGCTAAAGTCAGCCATTACTCACTCTGATTTTGATGCTAATACTATTTAAATTTTTACAAGACTGATTTTCCTTTAAGTTGTTAGATCAGAGCATCTCCTTACTGGTCAACCTTATTTTTTCTCTTCTTAATAGTTAAAATTTGCATACAGTGTAATAAGTGTTTCAATCCTTATGTTAACAATTTCACTAGCATTACCGAACAGCAAGAGCATAAATGAAGAGGCCATTTAGCCTTGTGGAAAATAATGTTGATGAATGCTAAACAAAACCAGATTTTGGCTTTCAAGTGATACCTATGCATGCTGGCAGAGCAAAAGTGCTGAAATTCCTCTAAACTGAATTGAATGGACTGCTTCTTGTGGAAATTGGTTAATCTGATTTGTACTTCGATAGGGATATCCATCACTACCCACATGCGTGTTTCCATAACACAGATAAGACTCAAGTTGAATACTTCCTCTAATGGATCTTGTATGTGACTCACTGCTAAGTGAAACAGCCTGGACAGTGTTAACTTTCAGAAATACACGACCCATAGATTTGACACAGGAAAGAAAGCAGAAAGGGGCAAGATTTGTTATGACAGTTATACATGAGCTTTTATTTTAGACCATTATATTTTAACTTTTGCTGTAGTATACAAGCATTTCACTAACAAAAAAAAAAGGCCCTGTATAAAGAGGTCTTTAAGTGTATGATGAAAGCTAGCAATGTTTCATAACATTTCTCAGCATTACGAGAATACAGTGAGAACACAAGAGTTTGAAACATTACTATTGCAGTGGTAGAAAAGATAATAAAAATGAAAACGTATTTTCTTTACAACTTGCCAAATTCTCATGAGTAATTGTAGAAGAAAGACTTATTCAGTATTATGTTATTTAACCGCTGACACTGGGGAAGAATTAAGAAGCTTTTTGCCTTCCACCACTCTGAAAGACCATGACCCTTTGCTGCAGGGGCAGCCCCCCCCATCCCACCCAGCGATGGCTCAGGAAGCTGACTTTGCCACGCACTCTGAACTGCACACCATTTGAATAGAGGTTTGTGTAGAAAACAAGGATGTGCATTGTAATTCATGAACCTTGCTCATCAGAGATAAATTTAACAGTCACTTTGCAACTGTGTCCTTTATTACACAAGCTACATTATTTACTGGTGATGCATGTTAAAAGGGAAGCTAATGCAAAACTGCCCTAAGCTTCAGCTGGAATCTGGAGTCTGACAAGAAAAAACACTTTCGTAAAATCTCTTCAGAGACAGGATCTACAATAACTCTGTTCAGACTGGGCTGTTTTAACCACTAATTTGCTTTTACTCTACAGCTGCATTTGATTCTCTAAATCTTGACAGTTTCCTCCAACTTTAAAATTCTGGTGGAATGTGTACCCCAGTGAGAGGCACAACTCATGCCTAGAGCTAAGTGACAGCAAGGTGAAGGCTGTGGCTGGCTTGCTTATGAACACAGACAGAAGAAACACCAAAGAAGTCATTGGAACAGCAAGAAAACCAGTTGGCTCAGGATACTGTTGTTCTGCTATTTATTTTATGCTATGTATGTCATTCTATCTGGGCCAGCAGGTAGAAATTGAGACTCAATGGTGTAGATGCAAAAAATGCACAGTCAGGTGAGACACTTATAGGGGTAGATGCGTGAGCAAAAGAGGGGTTTCTAATCTTTCTCTTCTCATTATGCTTACACAGCTGCGTATTTTCCATTTACAAGTTACATATTTGGAGCCATCCACAATGGGGCAGCACATCAGCAGGTGCTTCTGGAAGTGCTGAATATACGTGAGAAATTAATTTAATGACACAGCATACTTTGTACTTTGTAACGCAGCAAAATTGTATCGTTTGTTTCTCTATATGCCCAGATCATACATACAAGATTATGTACAAGACAATCTTCCACTAGGCTGTACTTTCCTTATGCACGCGGAGGCTGAGCATGAACTGTGTGAGCAGTGCAGTGCAGCAAACAGTTATCGCAATGCTGTACAGCGAGCAGATAACACTTCCTGCAGTAGGTTTTCGCTGTTGCTAAGACACAACATGGAAGAAAATCACAGCAGACTCTTCAGGAGACTCAGAGGAGCCACGAGAAGAAGGTATAAGTTTGCTGACCACCACTACCACCAAGTGGTTTGCGTGCGGAAGCTGCTGAGCACAGAATGCACATGCTTATGCACTCACCGAGATGTGTCTAAAGAAATGTCATCATTAAAAATTACTATTTTCTAAACCTGCTGATGCTGATGTTATCCATTTACTACAATACAGAAGAATGAGCTCCCAGAATGAATGGTACACAATTCTGGATACTTTTATATTTAACATCTATAACTATAGCATCTATAGCATCTATAACTCAAGGAACAGGGGCACTAATCTCAAAATTGACTACAAACAAATAAAAAATGGCTTAGAGAAAATACCAAGTGTGAACAAAGAGTAAACAGTAAAGAGTGCACTATCTATAAACATTTATTAAAAATAAGTTCTTGTTTGTATAGGTCAGGCTTCTGTCTTGTTGAACAGATTTTCATCAATACTCTACCAGTAGGTTACAAGCTTTGCCAGGGGTCTGGAGGAGCCTGTTGAGTCACTCCTTTGTTATTAAAAAGGTCATGCTAATACATAATACCTGATAGTATGTCTCAGCAGATAAGCTTTTTTTTTTTTTGAGTGGTTATTGTTTCTTCATGTTGGGGCTTTTTTCAGCAAGCTCAGCTGACCCTAAGGTATTTCACAAATATCTGTCATTCTCAGGAGACAGTTTAGAAGGGAGAGATAAGAATGCTAAAAATTAGGTCTTATGAAGGACTCAAAACCTCTGGTTTGACTCAGCAGCAGTTACAGACGTATAGAGCAAAATGAAAAATACCTTTAAAAGTATATTTTACTTTCGCAGCAGCCAGAGATTACAGGTACACTATGAAAGAAATGTTAATAGGAATTTGGTTCTGGAAATGAAACCCTGAGTTACACAATAGAACAGTATTAATTAGCCAGGTTTCCCTATCTCTTTGTGCCCTCTTCCCCCTAAGCATTCAGTGTAGCTCCCCGTAAGAATTTCAAAACAAAACCAAACCAAACTCACAAAAAAGTCCCCAAATGCTACACACCAGCTTCCCACAAACTCAGTTCCCCATCACTAGGCTCACACACGTGTGCAGCATGTACCTGGAACAGGGGGACTGACGGTGCAAACTGCAAGTAGCTGTGGGTGTAACTTAACCAAGAAGTTAAGGAAAGCACAGCTGCAAGAACAGACAGCAAAATATAAATCAATTTACTTAAGTATCTCCGATTTTTTTTAGGTTGTTACAAAAGAAACGCACCCTACCTTACCCTCCCCTTCCTCCCCACTGCCGCCCTGTGCTACATGAAAGCATTAGCTTCAAATTACTTACCCCTCCCAATGCACCACCACCATCTGCTCCTGGCATCGATTCCATCGAACTGGTGCTCGCTATCTGAGGGAAACGGAACGACACAGAACAATTTCAACACGAGCATTCTTCCTAAAATATATTAAACACTGAAAAAGAAAACATGGCATCATTTGGTTTTAGCCCAACTATTTGCTTGTGAATACATTTTAATTGCATGAAGTACTCGGCCACCCTCAAATACTGGGCTGGTTATGAAGTGGGTGACTTCACAGATGGCACTGCCTTGCTAAACCTGCTTCCACTTCAGTGTGTGCCTGTTCCCCATAAGCACTGTGAGGATCAAACGGCCACTTTGGGAATTACACCACTCCACTCGAGCCCTGCAAGTCATATAAGCAAGCGCTTTGTGTAGTCAGTGGATTCTGACGGGGGAGTAATATATACTCCATTCAAATAATACACAGTTAAGTTTTTCTTAATTGCATCTCTTAATCAATGCAAGCTGGTATCTGTATGTATTGAATACACCCCTTCTGGGAAATACTGAATATAGGTGTTCAGTACATAAAGAGGGCACATAACAAGTTTATGCACACTAAGATCATAGGCTACATCCTAAAAGGAAAAACATCCCATCTGTCATTAATTTACAGGGAGTTTGCTAGTTTACAGAGGGTTCTCAAAATACTAAGACTTTACGATAAATTCTCCTATTATTCCCATAGATCATTATCCTGCCACTTAGACACCATCTCGTATTTTGTGGCTATCCAAACCTCCAATTCGTTTTTGCACTCTTAGCTTCATTCCATTTGAAAGCCAACAGGTTCAACCTCTGTTATTAGAAACAACCTGAACTGTAGCTTCAAGTAAGCGGATAAATTGA
>WEIS01034599.1:0-13734 GCA_013389965.1 Todus mexicanus
CACTGGGGAGGACTAGGGGCACTGGTGGGGCTGGGGAGCGCTCGGGGGGCTCCCCAGGGCCGGGCTGCGGGGACCCGCGGGGTGCGCAGAGCGGTGCGGAGCCTCCGCCAGCCCCGGGAGGGCAGCGGGGGAGCCGGGACAGGCAGACAGACAGACAGACACACAGATAGACAGACAGACAGACAGCGCCGGGCGGGGACAGACAGACTGCTCCAGTCGGGGACAGACAGACTGCTCTGATCCTGGACAGACAGACAGCTCCAGTCGGGGACTGGCAGACAGCTCCTGGTAGGGAAAGACAGCCGGCTCTGATCGGGGACAGACAGCCAGCTCCAGTCGGGGACAGCCAGCCACCTCCAGCCAGGGACAGGCAGACAGCTCCTACTGGGGACAGACAGACTGCTCTGGTCGGGAACAACCAGCTCCTGCTGGGGACAGACAGACGACAGCTCCAGTCGTGGACAGACAGACAACTTCTGCCTGCCATGCTCAGGGCCAGATGCTGACCCGCATGGTGATGGAGGATCTGGACCACAGCATCTTCAGGCTGTGCCTGCTGAGAGAGAGCTCCTCGCGGTTCATAGTTTAAGTTCCACCCTCACTCGCCCTCAGTGTGCAGTTTGTGGGTGTTAACGTAAAGAAATAACCACCACGGCAAAGCCCAACCCCGGTGCCGGTGCTGCAGCGGAGCACGGCTGTACTGGCTGCTGCTGGGGGCTGCGTGGCAGAGCCCCAACCTGCTGCCCCTGAGCCCTCATCTGCTAAACAGGGTGGGATGCATTCGCTGAGTGCCTGCGAGAAGCTGAGGGAAAGGCCGTGCTGTTGACTGACAGGCATGATGGCTGTCACGCCGCAGCGTTAGTCTCTCTTTTGCAAGATAAAATAAGCAGCGGAATCTTAAATGCAAGAAAAGGTGGCAGGTTGGGGCCGTGCTTTGAACATCGGGATGGCTTTTCCATGTTCATGTGTTTGTTTTTGCAGTATGGATTTATAAATACGTGCCTGAAGTCTCTGGTGATTGAAAAGTATGGTGAAGAGACGTGGGAGAAATTAAGGTAACGTGTCCCCAGTAAAAGTAGCGTGTTGAAAGAGAACGCTTAGGCATTCAGCAAACGAGGGTTCTCATTTCTCGCGGGTAAATGGCAGCTGATGTGTATCTCGAGTAATTACTGGCAGTAACGAGCAGGGCGAAAGCAAGTTTCTTACCTTGTAACGCTTCATACTCTAAGTTGTCCCAGTTAATTTGTTATATCAGATGATTAAGGATGACACTGGGTCTTATAGACAACTGTGCCATCGACTGGCTGGCTCACTGTGACAATATCAAGAAGTAATTACACTGAAGAGATGACGTCCTTCACGTGCAGTCGGTCTAATCCCAGCGTTTCCAGAAAAGCAGCTGAATAGATCATCTCTGGTTTTGTCTTTACTTCACGGGTTGTATGGTATTTTCAAAGCTATAAAGAGAAACAGTACTTACATAAATATTTGCAACAGCCGTGGAAGCCAATATGAAAAAAAACCCAACAGCAAGGTTTTGGTCGAGTCTGTGGAGACCCAAGAGCTTGATATTGTGGCCACGTTGAACAACAAGCCAGCAGACAAGAAAACAAGGACTTGCTCTAGCTCCCCACGGAACGATCCTTGAAAGAGTTCACCGTAATGTGAAACAGCACAAACGGAGAGCTGGATGCCACCGTGCAGCCACGTTAAAGCAACGCTCTAACCCATTTGTAGAAGGAAAGTGCTCCAATACGATGTTTGACGGCAGTTGAGGCGCGGGTTGGCAGCAACCAGGGGTTGACGGATGCCAGTTGGGTCACCCAAGCATGTTGTATTTACAGCACTGCTGAGACAAGAATATTGTCTTCGCTGTTGCAGGTTGCAGGCCGGCGTCCAGGATTCTTTCTTGACTTTTGAGGTCTACAAGGATGAGATTACAATGCAGCTCATCGACAAAGCCTGCAAAATACTCGGTATGTGTCACTGTGCCTCAAAAATGAGCCACCCTTGGCCAAGCCTGGGACCGCAGCCCAGGTTTTAATCTCCTGTGCTCTTTGGAATGCCCTCCCCACGTCACCATTTTCCTACATTCCCTCTTAATCCCCCTGACAGCATTTCAAGAACTTCCAAGCCTGTCTTACTCATCAAGTTGCCTTTATTTTGCCAGGTGTTCCTGCCGACACAGTTCTGAGAGAGTTTGGAGAGTATTTCTTTGAATTCTGCAAACGCTCAGGGTACGACCACATGCTGAGGACGCTGGGGGGAAACCTCTATGAGTTCATCGAGAACCTGGACGCCCTGCACAGTTACCTGTCTCTTTCTTACCAGGCAAGTCTGAGTAGGAGTTGGTGGGCAGGTATGGGATGGACTGTGCCAGAGTTCACCGCACAAGGACCAGCGTCTCGTGGCTGTGAAGGAGTAATGGGAAAAGGCACCGTGTCCTTCATCAGCAAAAGAGACTGAGGGTTTTTGTTTGTTCTCCTCAGGAGATGAACGCACCATCTTTTAGAGTAGAGAAGAATGAAGACGGGTCGATGCATCTACATTACTACTCAGACAGAAGAGGTCTGTGCCACATCGTGCCAGGTAATCAGACCGAATGCGGAGTACAGAGCAGCTGGTAATGCCATCTATGCACGGAGTAATTGTGTGTTTGCAGTTACGCTTTCCTCAGATTACAGAATCTTTTTCCAGGTGAGCCCTGGTCATGGGAATGAAGCCTGGTGGAGTCACCAGACACCTGGCTTCAGTATTTCCCTGATCACTCCTTGCTCCCAGTAGCTTCTGTAAGATCTACAATAAGACAACCCAGGCTGTAAGCGTCCATTCCTGCTGTAAAACTCCAACACAATTCTCTTCCTGGAAGAAAAATCAGAGTTTATGGTGCCTAACTGTTGATTAGTTCTCGGTGACTCATGCTCCTTCAATTACAGCAAAGCAGAAATTCCAGTTGATTTGCAGACATCCATCCATCCATCTGTCCTGTAAGAAATGTACGATGCAATCTGTAAACCCACTGCTGAACCCTGCTCGAAATTGAGTCTTTTACCAGCATTTACAGGAATCTGCACCATTCTCCTCGTGCAGATTGTAGAAGGTGATCGCGCTCCTTTTTTCCATAGATGCTGTTGAATTTAGGAGTTTATCAAAAATTTCACCCTTGGACAAAACTCACTTCACATTCCTGCTGAAGCACAGAGCTCTTTGGAATTTCAGGCAGAGCTTTTCATGTCATTGTCCAGCATTTTTCCCTATAGCCGAGCAGAGAGGAGAGGACTGATTGTGCATCTTCAGGAAGGATATTTCCTTCCTTTTAAGAGAAAATATTCTGTGAAGACTGGAATAGGTGGTTACAGCAGAATCTCTCTGGAGCCCCTGCACTTTCTGGGTTTATGGGGACTCACGTTATTGCTGTGTATGACTCTTGGGACACATTTTCCAGATATCCTGCTGGGCTTCTTCTAGTGAGAATAAATGTTTGTCATCCGATGAGGTAAAAGAAGCAGTAACCTAAAGCTCAGCTCCCACGTACATATTCTTCTCACGGCAGCAGGAGCGGCAGAGGTTGCTTGCTTCTTCCAGAATCCTTTGGCAAAGTGGTTTCTGAATGAGCAAAATCCCACTGTGGGCCCTCCAAAAGGGAACACGGGAAGGGTTTGCTCTTGGCAACACTTTGTCTTTCGTTTCCCCTGCAGGAATCATCGGTGCAGCAGCCCAGGATTTTTTTAACATTGAGATTTCAATGGAAATAGTCAATCAAACCGAAGAGGAAGAGAGAACTGGGAAAAAAGAGCACATTGTTTTTCTTGTCACTCAAAGCCCTGTATTTTCCTACAAGCGAAGGAGTGAATTTTCTTGCTCATCTCGGTATCTCGCTGACTCTGAAAAACAAAGGGAGAACCAGCTGAATAAAGAGGTATTTTAGTGTTCATTATCACTGTATTAGTAAAATACGATTAAAATAAAACCGCCCCTGAATTTCCCTTTGGATTTATTTCAACAGGAGCTTGAAAAAGCCAAGAACGCGATTAGAGACCGAGGAAGCTCTGTTTGTCCTGTCAAGAAAAGTCACTGGAAAACAATAAGAGGAATCATCACGTTGGGGAAAGGTGAGAGATGGTTCAGAGGGAGCTTGTCGTAATTCCTGAGTCTCTTCAGGAAGACCACGAGTAAAAGCCTCCGTATCTCCACCCACCTGTTCATCTTGAAGTTACCGTTCATATTTCCTCTGCCGCTTTTCAAAATGTTTCTGGTTAAGTTTTTCTCGTTAGACATCAGTAGTCGAAGGCAAATTACAGATGATAAGCGCTCTTAGTGGCGACAGATCCTCGAATGGCTCGTGACCTGTCACTTTCCTCTCTTAAACGGGCTTTTCTTCTGCAAAGTGCTGTTCTATAAAACCTCATGGCGTGGTGCATTGGATGCTTCCTCTGCGCGTCACTTGGCCTAAGGTGATGAATTTAAAAGGAGTGGTCTTTATCTCGATAGCTGCTACTCCTTGCCAGGGTTATCGACTATAGTAAATTCCGAAAGCCAAATTACACCCTCCGCTAGCACAGGTCTACTGCTAATCTAATAATCTCAATTTATACCTTTATGTATTGTATGTTAGAAAACAGAAGGATGTTTTCAGTAAGGGTCATTTGATTCCCCCAGAGGAATGAGAATCCAGCTCAGCACCACCAAAATTGAACCTGGTATCATCTGGTGCAATGCCGCACGCGTTACAACAGCAGATATATTGAGTGAAAAATATATTCAAAAGACAAATTTAGAGTAGTGTTATTACTTGAAAAAAAACCAAAGCCTTTAACAATAACCACCAGAGTTACCAAGAGTCGGGCTTTGAGAAATGAAAAGCCCATCTTGACTTACCCTGAAGCAGGAAGAGGTCCTCAATTTGTAATCTTTTCCACCAGTCTCCTAAGTGACCTGAGCATTTGTTATCAAGCAGAATTTGCTAGAGGAGCTGACACGGGCACCTTCAGGGGAAGGAGATCATGGATATAGTTGTGCTTTTGTTTATTGTGGAGAATCCAGATTTATATTGCACATATCAAAGGCTTTGAGTGCTTCAATCAGATGAGCCATTTTGACTCTTTTAACCCATTTTGTTCATTTCACACCAACACCCATTTGCTAGTAAGCGCTGGTCTCGCTGTGATACAGGCTCCTGTTTCTGAGTGCTAAACCAGTAGTGCTGGCTGGTTTTAGGAGGTACAACCCAATTAAAAACTCCACATTTATCTTGCCATAGGTAAGCTCCTGAGAGGATTTGATCCTGTGTATCCCAAGAGTCTCTGGATTGACACAAAAACCTTTTGCAACGGGCTTCCTTTCCACATGGTTTTTGACAAAGAGGTAGGAGAAGCATGCGGGAAGAGCCTCTAGCTTGCATAAATCCTGTCATGATTTCCCTGTGGTTTGGCTGCCCCACAGTTCTGTGCTGTGCCTGTGCTCTGTTGCCCGTGCACGCGCCTCTGTAGGATCTGCAGAAGCTCTTGGTACGGAGACACGCAATAAAAGTCGCTCATAACAACTGAACCTGGATCATTTCAGATTGGAATCTCCTCTGAGTTTGTGGAGGCTTCCATGTCTGAAGCAGGTGCAGATACACCAGTGAGGTTTATTGCAGCAGTCCATCCCTCACCAGACACCAAGCAGCATTGTCTGAGGCTTCTGGCCACCTTTCCATCCTGGGATGTCCCTTAAACTGGCTGTGTACTTACAGCTGGTCATCCTCTCTTCCCAGTCACTAACCTATCCAAAGGTTTTTGTAAGGCAACTGAGGCTCTATGTGCTTCCCAAGTCTCCTCCTATTTGCTTCTGCTGGGAAAACCCAGCTGCCTACTAAGTCAGGAAGCGTGGAACCCTGTCTAGTAGGAACTGGGCCCGAAAACCTCTTTATCTTGCAGAGGAGGATGAAGTCTCCTCTCCTGTGCACACATACTCTGAAGCCGTGGAATTGCCCTTTCCTTGGCAAGGACTGCCCCGTGGCTGGTTTCCAACTAGCCTGGGTTCCCACCAAGCTCCAGTTCCTTCATGACACATACAGTTCCAGTTTGGGTATAACAATTGTTAGAGAAGAGCATTTGAATAAGAACATTCCTTTCTGGGGCTTTGTCGTGCTCCGAAGGACACTCATTCAGAGCTAATAAGATAGAAAACTTTGCTCGGAGGTAAGCCACGCAGCACAGCGAGGCGTGCACGCATACAAACAGTGACCACCTGTAGCTTGGACCGAGTCCAAACGAGATACGAATTATAACACGTTGTCCATATTTTCTTCTTAAGCTCAGAGTGAAGCAAGCTGGGGTGAGCATTCAGAAGATTGTACCCGGCCTTCAGACCATGGGCATCTGCTTGGATCACTACTTCAGTATCATTCATCCAGAAGTGCCCTTCACCATCTCGAGCATTCAGAAATTCATCAACAGCCAATTTGTTTTCCAGACGAGAAGAGAGATGATGCCAGAGTCATGGAAACAGCGGCCGATGCTTGAGCTGAGAGGTACTTCACTGTTCTCAATAGCTTGTTACGTCAGGACCGATGCTGGAGTTGAGCTGATGCTTTTCCGTGGGCTCCTGCTTCGCATAAGTCCTATAAATGGCCTTGTCTTTGTGCAGTGAGGAGAGGATTAGGTGGTTCTGTTGAGAGAAACGGGACTTAAAGATGCTTGTAGACAGATTCTGCTTAGTACCTCACCAGATTTGAGAGGCTTTCAGTCAGAATTAAGAGCTGTGCCTCCGTTTGGAAGGCCAACCCTCAAAGCCACCTTCTGCTCATGGAACCGCTGGGCTCAGCATGGAGATGCCCTGAGCTCTGTAGAGCTGTGCAGGTCTCACCTCCCCATAGCTCTCCCCACCAGCCTACACACGCCATGCAGCATCGCTTTGCGCTGCGTAGGACTTTTTTTTTTCCGCCAGAGAAATGACTGCTCTGTACGTGGAGCAGCATTTTCATAACATTTCCTAATGGCNTCTGATGTTCTAGTCCTGTTAGTCTTCAAGCTGTTCACCTAGTTGCCCTGGGGATGGGGTGAGAGAGAAAGAAAGAAAGAAACAGGAATTCCTGGATTTGCAGTGAGTGAGTGACTGCTTTCTGCGTCCTGAACTTTTTTGTTTGCCTAGCGTACCTCCTCCTCCAAACACGCCCACCTCCAGTTCTAGCGAACAGAGTCATTGCCACGATGACCCAGACCCCTCAAAAAGCACTGTCCTTAGAACTCATCCCCTGAAGTTAACATCAGTAATACTGAGCACCACATCAAAGTCCAAGCTGCTGAAAGCTTAACTTACCAGTGCTTGTTTCCACCAGGCCAGATGATGTGGATGGAGTCCCTGCAGTGCATGCTCTACCTCTGCTCACCTTTGCTTCGCACCTTGCATGAGCTGGAGGAGCGGCAGATGCACATTGCAGACATTGCGCCTCACGACGTGACGAGGGACTTGATTCTTCTCAACCAGCAGCGCCTGGCGGAGATGGAGCTCTCGAACCAGCTGGAGAGGAAGAAGGAAGAGCTGCGGATACTGTCAAAGCACCTGGAGGAAGAGAAGAAGAAGACCGAAGCTCTGCTCTATGCCATGCTTCCTCAGCACGTGGCCAACCAGCTCAAAGAGGGGAAGCGAGTTGAGGCAGGTGAATGAACAGGACACGTTTGTGATGCGTGAGCTGTGCAGCAGGTCATGGTGAGAGCACGAGTCATGGCACAGCCCCATTGCCACTACCGTGGAGTGCATTCACTGCTTGGACGTTCATGGGGAGGAGGAAAACCACAGATCCTTCATTTCGCTGATAATAAAGCTTAGGCTGTTCTTTCAAACAAAGCTTTGGAAGCTATTGGCCAAAATTGCTCCTTCGGAGGTGAAAGGTGGTGGCAGCCGCCCACTCACGGAACGACATCAAGTGTTTCAACAGGAAAATGAGATTTTGCTATTAATGTGGCTGTGCAGGGAAGTGAGGGCTCAAAAATGAAGGGAATAACAAAACTGGTATTCCCTAGAAAATTCTCTTAATTTCTCTGTGCTGTTTATAAACCTCGAGTCATCACGATTCCCGTTGTTACTAAGGATAGCAAGTAAAAATATACTTAAATTCCCTTTAGTAAGCAGATATATGTAGTTAGGGGTAAAGATCCAGGTATATCCTGAGTGTGGATGGAGAAAGGGACATATTTGGATGTCTGGGTGGTTTGAGATGTGTGATGATTCTTATATTTAATTTACTTTCATATTGATATCTCCGTATCAGCACCCTTATCTCAATATTACAACTGTCAGATGTCCCAAAAGACTGACAAGAAAGCTGTCTTTGCAGACAGGTCTCAAACAGATTGTCCAGCCACCACAAGCACTTACAGCTGCTGGTCTTTCTGCTCACAGGAGAGTTCCAGGAGTGCACCATATTGTTCAGCGACGTCGTGACCTTCACCAACATTTGCGCCCAGTGTGAGCCTATTCAGATCGTCCTCATGTTAAATTCCATGTACCTGCAGTTCGACAGGCTGACCACGGTGCACGATGTCTACAAGGTTCGTAGCTGTCAACAAGAGGCTGTAGGAAAAGGTTTTGCTGTTGTCGTTTTGGATTTTTGGTTTTAAATGCACTTAAATCTTCTTCCCACCCAGCACGATTTGGATCAGATATAGTTAAGGTTTTTGGATGGGAGTGTAACATCTCATGGGCTAACACCGGAATGGCTGTTCTATCACACATCTCTCTCCAATGCCCACCCAGCATGACAGGGTATCCTGGTTTATGGACCAATTTGAAACATTCTCTTGGTTCTTTCATTCCAACCTGTTAAAAATAGGTCATTACATCATCAAGTGTCTCCTTTGGAGGGAAATCACCCTATAAACAATAGCCAGGTGACACCTAGACTTGGTTTTGCTTCAAGGAGATCTTAGGCAATGGTGTCGCTCTCCTGCTGACCCCGAAGAGCGTTGGTTAGATGTAGGCTCTCGTGTACGCGTTGTCTCCAAGCCGTGCTGGAAGGATCGGAGCCCTGGTTGACGTATCGTAATAGTGTTATTAACACCTCTGGAGCTACCTGGATTTGACAGGCTGACAAGCGAGCCTGAGGTTTCTGTCTGTCCCCAGCACATGCAATATTTAGGAAGGCAGAAATAGCCAGGGGTGAGGTCCAGCTCTCGTTCATTCCTTGCCAAAGTTCATCCCACAATAGATGGGACTGGGAAATCAGCAGCATTTCTGCCTTGGCAAGGGAACTGTCTTCAATAATTGAAGCATCCAGGATATGGCCCGCAGATTTTTAGGATAAATTAGCATCATATTCTATCTGAACCATCCATCACAAATAAATTATCTGTCACAGAAATAATCTCCTTTGGATGCCCATATATAACTCTTATTAATATTGAAGGAGGGTCCTGGGTATGAAGAGGGGGAGGACGAAATTGCTATTTCAGGGAATATGAGAAAGAGATGAAATATTGGAATTGATCAAAGAAACTTGGCCCAACCTTATCAACATCCGAAGCTGTGAATAAATCATATTAAATTAAATCCCCTACCGCAGCTGAAAAATAATTAGAGTATCTATTTGCATTAGCAGCTTTTTACAGTTGCTTTTAATTTGTTATAGATAATTAGGGGCATTGCCGTGGCGTTGGGCTGTCTGAGGGAGGGTGGGGAGGGGAACACATTCCTCGGGACTAATGCGCTGAGCAGCTTTAAGTTGTTATATTAATGAGCAAAGCCAAAGATGGAATTATGTTCCCGCTCTCCTGTTGGTGCTCATTCTAAAGAAATTCAGTTCCTCTAATTTAAACCCATCTCCTGTTTACTGATGGTAAATGTAACAACAAACTCCTGTAAGAGCGGGCTAGAAAATTTCCTTACCGTGTAACAATAATTTTGAATTTGAAACCGTTGGGCACTCTCGGTGAATCTCTGGTACAGGAACAACCCACACAATGTTTCTCCAGTGCCTTAGCACGCACTTCAGGGAGACTGGGTGCCTGATGGAGGACAAACCCTTCGGCCTTTTTCTCAGGTTGAGGGCAAGCAGCTGGTGGTGAGGTGGTGAGGAAGGAGGCTCCCAAACTCCTCGGCTCACGCGTGGCATCCTCTGACACCCTGCAGAGGGGAGCTCTCTTAATTTCACAGGAATAGTAATCACCAGTGAACAGACTCCCTTGCCTTATCGTGACTGTTAAAACAGAAAACAATAATAATAATAATAATAATAATAATATTTTAAAGTTAACAAATAAATTAAAATGAAAAAAGAAAGGTGCTTTGTGGACCGATTGTGGATTAGAGCTAATTATCAGCCTTCAGCTGTCAGATTACCCCCTGGCTCAGGAGCCTGTGCCTGGGGACAGCTCTTTGTGTATAATTTTGCCCTGGGCAAGAGAATGGTGAAAAGTGACACTTGCACAGCACCCCTCACTCCGCAGGGTCTCTCACAGCTAAAATGGGTCAAGAAAGCAGGAACAGATGCACCGACGTTTATCCTGTGGAGTCAAGGAGAGGGTCCTCACCTCAGTGTAACTCACACAGGCTAGAGCTTTTCTCAGTCATTTCAAATACCTTTTAGAAGGAAGAAGGGCTTGGTGGAGGTAAGAAGAGCCCCAAACAACAAAGCACTAACCCACGTGAGATCTACCTGGCATGCTCATATGCCTGTCCCTCTTGATTGAAGGTGGAGACAATTGGAGATGCCTACATGGTGGTAGGTGGGGTCCCCGTGCCTGTACCCACTCATGCCGAGCGAGTTGCCAACTTTGCCCTGGGGATGATCATAGCAGCCAAAGGAGTACAGAACCCCGTTACTGGGAACCCCATCCAAGTAAGTCATTAACACAAAGATGCACGTGTGTCTGTCCGCTTCTGGGGTTGGGTTTCTGGTTGAGCATCATGGAGCTTCTTCTGACTCCTCTGTGACTTTGGGCAAAGTCCACCTGGGTGTGTTTTTCCCAAAGAGCCTCTCCCTGGGGATATTTGATGTTTTACTGGGGTCCGGTGTTGCATTAGGATGAGCTTTTAGGAGGCTGGACAGCATTAAGGAAGATGCTAAATAACAAGTGACGTTTTTGGGGGGTGTTTTATGTCTTTGCAAAGATTAGAGTTGGGATCCATACAGGTCCTGTCCTGGCTGGAGTTGTTGGAGAAAAGATGCCTCGTTACTGCCTGTTTGGAGACACGGTGAATATAGCTTCCCGGATGGAGAGTCATGGCGTCCCGAGTAAGATCCACCTCAGCTCCAGTGCCTACCAGTGAGTAACGATGATGGGAACTTAAAAGCCGTGCTAAAACCTGCTGCCGGGACAGTTGCAGCTTCCAGGGCGATAGAGCTGCCTCTGGTCACTGATTCACGCAGCTGCCTTAGACTGCAAAACCACTGCCTGCAAGGAGTTTTATTTGTTCTAATTATTTCACATGCACTTGTATGTGGAGACAGAGGTTTGAGAGTCATGATCCGAGAGAGCAAAATACGGGGGGAAAAAGGATTAACTGCATAAACCTGATGCGTGCAGTGAGGAACTTGCTTTCTCAAAACTCATGTCACTAAAAAATCAAACACTGCATTTTCAAGCATTTTATGTATGCATACCGTATGCATGCACGGTGTGGAAGCTACAGAGGAGCCATTGTCGGCAGACGTAGGAGTGATCCTAGGAAAGCCAGAGCTCATCAACCAGCACTGAAATGGGCAAAGAAGGGGCAAGGGCAGCGAGAGGAGCTGCTTCTGTGTTAGCAGGAAAGTATCAATGGAAGCATGGACTTGCTGTGGCAGGTGATTTTGCAACAGCACCCTGAATAAAGGCTGAGCTACTCCAGGCCTCTCTTGCCTCAGTCTTCACTGACAAGGTCTTCAAGGTCCCTGCACCCAGAGTGAGGGTTCAAGGAGTAGGTGAATTACCTGTATTGGAAGAGGATCAGATCAGAGGTCTTTTGAGACACCTCATTCTATATGGGAGCAGATGGGATTCCTCTGAAGGCAATGAGAGAGCTGGGCGATGGCAGCAGAGTGCTGCTGGCTGTCGTCTTGGGGCGGTCATGAAGATCAGCACCACAGCGACAGAAGAAAGGCAGATGTTGCACCTATATATGCAAGGAGGACAGGCTGGGGAACCATAGGCTGGTCAGCCTCATATCAGTCCCAGTGAAAACCAAGTCCTCTTGACAGCCATTTTTGGGCACATGAAGAAGGCAACTGGGAACAGCCAGTCTGGATTTACTGGGAGTAAATCCTGCTTGACAAACCTGATTGCCTTCTCAGATGAAAGAACCAGAGATGGTCCTGGCTCAGTTCTTAATTTCTACTTACTGGTCAATAAGAATCCTCCGCCATCCTGAAGTATTTGACTGTGTGCCCCAGTGATCTTTGGTCAGGCTGATTGTGTGAGGCTATAAAAGCACAGTGGGCTTGGACTAACAGTTGAAACAAGCCCTCAGCAGTTCATGGATCAGTACTGGTTTTCCCAGACTGCTGTGATTGGATTACTTAGATTACAGTCGCTTTTCTAAAACACCACTGTCATTTTTTGCTCATCTTGAATTTTCATGTGTCTTTTTGCTCCTGGTATTATAGATGCCTCAAATACAAGAATTTTGAGATGACTGAAAGAGGAGAAATAGAAGTAAAAGGCAAAGGGAAAATGCACACTTACTTCCTTATCAGAAACAAAACTGCAACTGAAAATGAGATTATGGGAAGGCCAATGAAGGACTTAGATTCTGGCCACGAATCCGTTCAGTCCTTTCAAGAAGGCAGGACTGAGACAATGCCGAGTTGTCACCAGCCAGGTAGAGTCAACTCGACATTATCTTTCCCTCCTGGATCAAATGAACCTTAATACAACTCAATTAAATAGAGTTTCCTGTTCTTCTTTCAGTGACTCAGACTGAGCCAGAGAAGGACCAGCCCCCAGCCATTGCGATGAAGTACGTTGATGGCCCCACAGACGTACAGAACAGCCTCAAAAGGAGAAACCAAGCGAAAATTGCGGATTTAACGGGTAATTATTTATCTACCATCTAGCAAGGCAACAGGGTGAGGGAGGAACTGAGGCTTAATCTTGCAGCTTCATTGCATTTCTCTTGTGAGTAACCCTTGTTTTACTCAACCCAAAAATTGATGCCAACATATCCATGCTGGGGAAACCAATCATTTTGCACACTGGTTTTAATTCATTGCCATGCCCACGTTCTGCAACCAAAGCTCATTGTGCTGTGAAGCCGCCAGTGCTGAGATAACAGATGGGATGCCCCAACAGTCTAATCTAAAGCAGTGAAGTCTTGTCATTCTATTTACATGTTTTCTAGATTTGATACAGACTAAAGATGTTGTCACTGATGGCTAGAAAATATTTTACTCCCTTCCCTCCCACCTGCTTAGTCGTGGTAGTTAATCTAGCCTGCGCTGTGCTGACAAACAGAACCCTCCACAGTCATTACAAGCTCACGCTGAAGGAGTGTTTCCTTTCAGGCAGAACTTACGATTCCAGAAGTGATGGGAGTCTCCATGGCAACCAGCAGGCGGATGATGGTCCTTGTCCTCTAAACCAGGGGAGAGTCAAACCTGCTGCCGAAGAGCCGCAGATCAGAAACGTCCGCTCCAATTTTTGCACTTTACTCTAAGTTTCTTGTTTTTACATTCGACAGAGCAATTTTATCATGATTTAGTGCATTTTGCTGTCGTGGGACTGGTTTTGTATCTCGAGTATCACATGATTTTGTAAAAAAACCCAAACACAAAAC
>WEIS01034604.1:0-27824 GCA_013389965.1 Todus mexicanus
TTTCTTCTGTTGATCAGGTGGAAGCATTTTTGCAGTATTAGAATGTGATTTTACAGTTTCGTTCAGTGCCCTACTCTTCTGTTAATTCTCCCATTAGAAAGACAAAAGGATTCTTATAGAACAAAGTCTGGAATTAACTACATTTAAGGACATGGTTTAGTGGTGCCCTGGCAGTGATGGGTTAACAGTCGGACTTGATCTTAAAAGTCTCTTCCAACCAAAACAATTCTGTGATTCTCTCCTCCTCCTCTTTCCTTTCCCACCAGCTGATTTGATTTGCTTTGTTTGCGAGTGCTCCCAAAATTATATTGAATTTTCCAGGAAGCAAGCCGGTCTCCTAAAAGTGACCTTGTAAAAAGCTCTCGATGAACACACCCGAACAAANACCTTTAAAAAAAAAAAAAAAACTAATTTAAAAAGCATTTTCTAGGCCATCTGTTCTTTGTTCCTCAGTGCCCAGAACTAATTTACATATATTGCTGCTGACTAAATGGAAGTACCTGGGAGTGAAGAGCTGCAAAGAAGCAGCGCAAGGGGAATTCTAGCTGGCCAATAAAAGGACCTTAGTTTTTCCACATGGAGTTCTGCTCAGTGTTAAAAGTGAAGCAGGCGAAGTCAAAACTGAATCCTGTTCAAAGAAAACTATTTTTAGACACAAAATGCATGCACGCACACGCACAGCCTTTCTAGTTAAATATTTATGCGGTCTTGGGTGCCCTACTAAGATCAAGTAATTGCCAGTCAAGAAAAAAACAAAACAAAACAAAGTGTTACTCAGCTCTCAGTTTTTCTTCAATTGAGCCACTCTATGCAAATCTCAGCTTCTCCTCAAATGGAGTTTGTTTGGCTGTAAGTTCTCTGGAAGTGTTTTTCAATAATTTCATTTTCCATGTACCACTCCTCCTTGTGTTTGGGATTTAGAAAAGCTTGCAAATGCTTTAAGGACACTGAAAATATTTAGAGAAAAGGAAATTGTACAAAGTATTTTTGAGTTACCATGACAAACAGCCTGAAGTTTAGCAAAAAAATAAATTAAGGTTTATATTCCTTAAGACTACATCTTGTACCTGTAAAATACAAACAGAGAAGCTCTGAGAATCATCTGGAATAATAGTCTATAATGTAGCATGAGCAGGGGAAGCAAACCGCAATACATCGATGTGTGTCCATCTGTAATTTCTGCAGGCTATAAAAATGCTTAAAAAAAAGTCAGCTTCAATCTTTAAGAACCTCTGGCTCTTATATGTGATGCGGCAGATGGGTAGGAAACAGCAGGACACAAATTGGGGAAATAAGAAATAGTAATGGAGCTACATTACTTGATTTAGAAACGCCTGAAAAGGTTTGAACATTTAAAGGATCCTTTAAAAAAGTTTGGTAGCATATAAGCATCAAAAATAGCTAAGAAGGACTTAGGTGTAGATGAATGTAGGTATTAAATTAATTAAACTATTAATTTTATTGTTCGTTATTTAATGACATTACTAACAATGAAACTTACCACTAAACCTCTTTTCTGGAGACAGACCCAAACTGGAGAGAGAGTTTAGGCAAAATTGGATACAATTTTATACATTACTGGAAATTACTTTGGAGGCTTAAACATGACACAGGGGAAGGAGATGCAAAGGAAACTGTCAAACATTGGGCATGATATAAGTAATACTCGCTTTTATAGGAAGTGTAAATGAGGCAGAGACATCAGTGACTCATGCGATTTAGGAGGCTTGCACAGTGAGTCAGTGACAGAATCAAGAATAGAATCCAAGATCCCCGACTCCTAAAAATCTACTTTTTGTGACAGCCTCTCTCACAATCTGCTCAGCCCACCATGCAGAAACATAGCTCCCAGAGGATTAATCAAAATAGAACTGATAAATTTAATCAAATTAATCCAATTAAAAAAATAATTTCCCCATTGCTTCTTCAGTTGACTCTGCTTGTCAATTTTCTCTTAACCAATTTCTGATATTGAACACAGCTAAACCAAACCATAATTTTTTAGCATCTAAACAATTCTTCAAATATCAGAGTTATGAAAAACAGGCTAAAGATCTCATTTCATAAACCATTGCCCTCTTCTGATAAACAGCACATTGGCACTGCTTTTAGACCGCAGGCAAAGGACTTAAATTCTGTCTGCTCTGAAAACCCCTTTTCATTTCGCTCAGCAAGTATAACCCTGAGATTCTTAATTCTTTCCCCGAGTGCCATGTGCTTAGCAGAACTACCTTGGAAAACACATTTCACAAAGAAATGGCCCTTTGTCAATAAACTGAGCCCAAAAGGGCTTGATACTGTTTGACAGTTAATTCAAAACATCCTGAAATTAATCAGTGGCAAACTCACCAGATTTTAGATAACAGCAAAGAGATGAGAGCAACAAGAAACACTTGGTGCCAGGGTTTCAGAAAAAGATGTTATTTATTGTTTTTTCCATTGCTGGGTTGCTGATCAGTGAAGTTAATTAAGACTTTTGCTTTTTCATTCAGTAACTTCAATGGGAAGAAATTAAGGAACACTTAAGCACAACCCCAGTATTTTCCTAATGAAAATCAGGTCTCATAACTCACTTTAGCAGAGACCAGAAAAAATGAGCAGCTTCCAAGTCACGATCTGCAATCAATTTTTAAGCCAGAGAAACAGGGCAGAGTGTGCTCTTCTTTGGAAAGTGGAATTATTATGAATAAAGTTCTCGTAGCTGTAAGACATCAGGCAGCCTAACACAACCCACATGACAGCCTTCTAACAACTTCATGACCAGCAGAATTTTGCTGACTTAAATGGAGATTTCAAGGAGTGATTTACAGGCATCAAATCACTTGAATGCAAGGAAAAAGAATTTGGTGTTGAGTGTTGGGTTGTTTTTTTTTTAATTTGGTCAAACTGGAAAAATTTCCAGGAAACAAAACATTTGTGAATGACGCGTTTTTCCTGAACCCTCCCTTACATTTGGGAGGCAGAAAGGGAAAGAACAACATTTATACTTCCTGCACATTCTGTTGCTAAGTGGCAGTCCCAGGGTAAAAAAAGAAACACACACTTGTTGGCATTTGGCAAATAAATACCCCTCTGAAGTTCTGAGCCTATTAGCACAGTGCAGGTAACGGCAACAGTGTTTCAGGCGGGAGAAGTGAAATAGTCATCTGGTATTTGGGCTTTCAATGAATTTTTTTTGAACTCCACAAAACTGAAGTGCATCAGAAAGTCTCTCGCCCCATTTCTGCCGGGGTTCAGACATGCAGTTTTAATAGAAGGAGGAATATTTTAGTACTGTTTTAGACAGTTATTTCAGCTTTGAAAAGAATACCATTCCTCTAAAAGACAACTCAGAACATGTACATAAATCAAGTGTTTAGCAAGGCTCATCGATAAAGGCAACCTCTATTCGATGACTACACAAGACAATTACGTCTCTATTTTAGGCAGCCAGAGGTGTCTAAAAGAAGTTGTCTGCATGTCCTCCAAAATGCCTTAACACTTTAACTAAAGTGTGGAAATTGTTAGCAGTGTGGAAATTATTAATTGGTAACTCTCAGCAAGGCTGCAGTTACAGGACACGATACACTGAGCCAGCAAACACACCTGCTTGGGGTGAATTTACCACAAGTCATTCAGGTTTTCTTTAAAACAGCTCTGCAGGACTGGATATTGTCAGACTTCCTGCAGCTGGCATGACAATGCTAGAGAAGACATTAACATAATACACAAAAATACATAATATCTAGCAAGAGTAAATCCAGAAGCTGAAGGAGATAAAATGTTTACAGAGTTCTGTTTCATTTTCGTAAGAGAACACTTGGGTTTGTTCACGATATCCTGAAGGACAAACCAATGTTATTACCAGTTTCAAATTGCTGAGTGACAAGGAAGAAAAGCAGCTCTGGGCAAAAGAAGAACCATCTACTATAGAGAGAGAAACTCTTCAGTAGTTTCCTGAGCTCCTCTCCCAGTCAGGTAACAGGGATAAGAACAACTACATTTCAAAGCTTATTTTCAATTCAGATGCCAAAAAAGCTGAAAACTTCATCTTTCAGGAGTTCGCTCTACTTCTTGGCTAATAAAACTAATTCATCTACATCTAAGACATACCAAAAAATAAAATAAAATGGCAAGGCTGTGAATCAGCGCTGCAGGTTCGTGCAGAACAAGGCCAGGGTTATTCACACCTTTTCACGTGGGACACTCATTTCTGTGTTCTGTGACTGACACACCCGGTTGTGGTGTGTGCCAGTACCCGTGCTGACCAGCCCTGCCAAATGGTTCATGCCTGTGGCTGCTGGTGGTGATGACAGAACCCAGACAACCTTAACAATCCCCACTTAGTGAGACTGCTTTCAAGAAGAATGCTGGGGGGAAAAAAAAGAAAGAATAATTCAAGTGTTTTGTGTGGAATGCTCCTGAAACCTGAACAGAATTAGGATACACTGCATTCAAGTGTTTCCCCATCATTGCTTATTTCAGCTGTACAACGAGTTCAGGCAATACAAGTCAACTAAGGTGTCACAGCATGTAGGCAAAAGGTTATGGAAATCTTAAAACAATTATTTAATACATCCCAAGTTTGATATTGACTGCAGTCACGAGCAGAAAATGATTGAATGGCTTCAACTGCTCTACAGTATGCCCTATTACACTGCAAACAAATTAACCTAAGATGCAGCAAAGCTTCAGCAATAGTTTAGAGGTATTTCAGTAATAGTTTAGAGGCACACGAAATCCAAAGTCTGAGAGCTACAGCTTATAGCAAATTTCAACACCGAGTGTGAGGCTACTGCATGTTTGCTTGGGTGTAGCAAACCCCCCTGTAACTGCAACTTTCTATACACTCCATACTTGTAGAACTGAACAAAGGCAGTTCAGAATATCCCTGCAAAACTGTTGGCTCCAGTCTGAATTGCTCTGCATGGACCTTCAACAGTATTTTCTGACTACAGGGGAGCCTATGGTAAAGCAGCTGGGTGCAAGAGTTTCTTCGGAAGTGGCAGCTCCTTCTCTGTCCCTTCCAGTGTTGTCCCTCACCCCTCCCTGCATCTACCCTCACGCTGGGATAAATGAGGACAAAGGAATTCCAAAAGGCGTGACAATGTGTGTGTCATACTCATGCAAACATTCGAGAAGCTGAAAGGTGTCAATTGCCATGGAAATGTCCTGGTTTGATACACAAAAAAGCAAATCCACAGCACTTAATCTCCCAAGGTAACACAGCAAGCTTGTCATAGTCATTCCAGACGCTCATTTAAAAATTGAGTAACAAAACTGACCAGGGTTTGGTGTGTAGGTTTTTGTTTGGTGAACACAAAATAACAGACTAGTCAGAAAACTCTAATTGAGCTCCAACTGGACTGAATTATAATGTCACTAAAAGGCTCTCCAGCAGATGGCAAAGTTTAGATAATTAACAAAAATGAACAGCTCAATTACGTTTAGAACTGTACAGCTTGAGCAATGCTAGCCACTCAAACCCCTAGGAGCATAATAAGAAATCTCTAGAATTCTTTATATTTCCAGCAAGTCTCTTCATATTGAGCCAAGATTGCCATTTTACTCCAAAACAGATACCGAAGGCAAGACAAAAATCTTCAGGGTCACTTTATTGCTGAATTCAGCCATCATTTAGTAAATTCATAAAATATTACTCCCCTCTGAAGATGCATTCAAGTTGTAATTTTAAGAAAGGTGTTAACATGAAATATTTTTAATTCTTTATGAACTTTAAAAAGCCTCACCTTAAGCACATGTGGAAAGATTATGTTCCTAAACATCTCAGCAATGCAACGATATATAAATATGTGAACATAATTTGAGCATCTACATGTTCAATTTCCTGCAGCTTGTAAAAAATTTTATTTTTGTTACGCTGTTAAAAGTCTGGAACAAAAGAGTACTTCATTTTCTCCGTATTTCTTTTGTCACCAGAAATACCATAAACTATATTTTTATATAAAAATACAATGTAGTTGAATTTTTATTAGCTGTCCATATGATTCACTTTAAAAACAACCAGGACAGTAAATGCTGGGGATGGAATTGTACAGTTGAGATCAGTTTTGATATTGTTTGTCACAAATACAGAAACTGTGCTTTATAAGAACTTTCAAACCCCCACCGATGGACAAATGAAATTACATATAATTAGGTTAAGAATAATGAAAGCAAAATGCACGGTAGAATGTGTGGTAACTGAATTGAGTAGGAAAAAAATAATACTCATTTACTTGAGGCATTGCATTAAAAATATTCTGAACTATAAAGGTATTGATTAATATAATCTGATAAATTAAATGAAAGGAGACAGAATCCAGTCTTGAGATTTCTTGAATAAGTGTGTAAATTGAGAATAACCCCTGGTCTACACTGTCTTACAGACTGGAATCTGACCACTCCTCATACTGGGCACTGAAAAATATCCTGGCTTGTTTCCTAAGATACGTGTTTCATCAATAGAACAATTCAAGCTGGATTATGTCTAAACCAGCTGGTTTTTATCTAAGTGCAATCTCTTCCACATACATCTGCAAAGAGATGCAGAATGGAGTGCTCTCAGTGTAAAGGTTGGTACATGAGCTCATGGCATCTCACCAATTCTCAGTGGTTTTATATATAAAGACAGGCACAAGATGAATCCCTTGTGGCGCATCGTATGTAATGAGACCTCAGGGAAAGAAATTGCCACTCCTTGTTTCATGAGAATTGGGGTTTCTAGACACTTCCTCCTGCTACCATGAAGCCATCCCAGACTGCAGGCATGAGAACTGCAGTGGCAGGACAAAACTTAATTCCTTATTTAAGGCAACAAATAAGGCTTCTCAACATTCTTTTCTGTTAACTTTGCACATGTGTAGGTTTTAACTTCATACGTGAATCTCATTAGCAGATTAGGCAATGGATTGTTCAATGCCTCTACGAATCACAAATTTAAACCTAGTATGTTTAGCTATCTAAACACATTCTGTATGTACAGCTGGAAGCTTTGCTTCCTACATCTCCTTCCCTTGATGATCTTCCCCACACAAGTTGCCCGTAAGCCACCTTCTTATTCTGCTTTTAGCAACTCTGCTGCTTCTTTCTTCTGAGAGACAGTCACCATCTCTTCCCTTTTTTCCTTCTAGTTTTCCATCACAATTCCGTCTCCTCAAGGTGGCATATCCAGTGCCACCTGCAACTTACTCAATTCACAGAAGCGACTGGATGGGGCATTCACAAATCACCGTATCTAATGTCAAGATGCCCATGCAACAGGGCCTTTGCAAGCTCAGCTTGTATGTTTTCGCTCTGTATGTTTTCCACTCTACACCAGGTTTTGAGTAGCAAATAAAAACAGCTGAAGTGGAATGAAAAGGAAGTTCTGAAATGACAAAGAGGCAAAAAGTTCAGGTTAGGCTACATCTGTCTATAGCCTCTGAAACTCTAACTGAAGTCTTCAAAGAATGCATTTAACTCAACAGCACTGGAAAATTCTGCTCAGGTACAGAACAGATTATTACAAACCATAAAAGTATAGACATGAATGTCTATGACGTTAACTGGAATGTGAAATCTCTGCTTACTAATACTCCACATCATCTCCTTTTAGAGAATCTACAGGCCAAATTCTCCTCCCTTTGAAGGCAGCAGGAGTTCTGCCATTCCCTGCAGTAAAGCCTAAAACAGCCAACGACTATCTGCTCTGCTCTGCTGTGAACTTAGCTCTCAGCCACCACTAACATCTTCCACTGCTACATATGTTTAACAAGAGCAACCCAAGCCTGATTATTCAATCTTAAAGGAGGATGAGACATGGACACACATAAAAATTGGTCTATTCATAATCACATCCATTAAAGCTACAATTCAACACATCTATCTAAACCATTTAATATTTAAACAAATAAGTTTCATCATCTTTCTAAAAAGCAACTCAGAAATGTTTCACCTCCTGCATGTCAGAAGGCTTTAGTCAAACAGTTTTCTGAAATTGCATGTAACAGCTCTACATACAACCTGCATTTAAAAATTCATTGTAGACTTCCGCAGACCTGAAGAGTGTTTTCTGAGCAAGACGACAGAAAGTCACCCTTTCAGTAATTGAAAAGGCCGAGCAGACAAAGAGGGGCTGCTCTGCGCAATGAGGCTGCGTGCGGCGCAGAGCCCTCCACAGACAAAGCCCAGCTGCTGCTCTTTGCAGGGAGGGATTAGCAGTCTAGGTCAAAGGAAAAAAAGCCTCTCTGTAGCTAAGTGAGCAAACTGCAGAATGCATCCTCAGCACAGATGAGAAAGGGCCAGCTAACCAGCTTGCAAATCGTGTAGAAGCTTCTGGGAACAGAAACAAAATCAGCATCAATTTCTTGACAGGACACAGAAAAGTATTTCTAGTGCAAAGCAGCAATGCCCTGTTAGAGGCCTGAGGTTGCAGTGACCTTTCGGTTATTTAAAAATTATATTTTTCCCCCTTCCCTTCTTTCTGTGCACTTTTGCTTCATGCCAAAACCAAGATGCTCTCTGTGGGGCTTTAACAATAGCATCTGGAAGTACCTGGTCTAGAGGTAACAGAAGCAACTTAATTGTCTTTCATAAAAATTGAATTACTTAAACTTTTTATTACATACTAAATATATTTGTATTCTAAATCATTTCTTTGACAACTTTTCTCAGAGAAAAAACGAATAGTCTTCTAAACTGAGGAAGATTGTTTGAATGTACCAGTGTGAAAGTATTTCTTATCTGGCTTTTGTTTATGACTAAAACACTGAAAACCTTCTTGGCAATTAGGCTGCTATCTGAAGTGGCAAATTAATTGCATGTTACAGGTAGCTTGGGATCTATTTCAGTTTGTGGTATGACAGAAGTGTAAGTCATTAAAATTACTTGAAGTACCAAAAAGTTACACTTTTGAAAAAAACAAAAGCTTTTCTTCTTTTCCCCCATCAAATTAAACCAAATTAAAACTAAAAAAAAATTTACTCAACTGACAAATTCTGTGAAAAGAAAAAAACACTTAACATTATTCACTTCACCAAAGTCACATTTTCTCACTGGTACAAGTCTGATGGACCTGATTCCCTGCACTGACTCGCACAACCATTGGCAATCACCGTTATCGCCAAGGCCCTTCCCAGTGGGGCTGGGGTTGCAGCTCAGGGCGGATGGGGACTTTCCCAGGAGCTGTGCTCAGGCTCCTCAGAGCACTCGGTAACATCTGCACAAGTTCCCCAAGTTCTTGTGGGAGTTACTTATCTGCTGAACTTCTCCAGGCTACTGACCCTTCATCACAAAGCAAAAATGATTCTACCTCTGCACTGCACCAGCAAACCTGCATTTAAGCATGTGAGACTCTGGAGGCTGCATATTCTATTTAAATCACAGATGAATGTCACTATTCAGCCACAGTATTTCTACTGTCTCAACTGTACAGCTCTGTAAAGGACACAGCTTCTCTCTTCCTGGTGTCAACAGGAATGATTTTTAGAAACAAGTATGTGTTAGTACTACTTAAAAATACCAGAAAGTTCTGCTACAGTTTTACAAGAGCATTTTAATTCTCATTACTTTGGTCTACGGAAAACGGTAAATACCACTTCAAAAGCTTCAGCATCTTTGGGTTAAAGTAAACAGAGATAACAAGGGCTTTCGGAGCCTGGCTCTCCACACCCAGTTCGTGCTATTTCTTCTTTAGAGAGTCTTAAAAGGAAGCATCAGAAAACACCTAAATGGAGGAGGTGCTGACAGACTGAAAACTTTAATTGAGACTCCTTTCCCACAGTGCCTCCCACACAAAGCTGCAGAGTTTAAAGATTTTAACAGCTTATAAGCATAACAGACAATTTTTTCCTCTGACCTCACTTAATCCTTCATAGCTTGTATTGGAACAGTACATTTCACCAAAAATTAGTTCCTTGACCAAAACAAAACCTTGAAGTTTATTTCTACTGACTGGGCAAGGTATCTAATATACCACTGCTGCACCTCAACTTCCAGCTTCACAGGAGGTGAGGGACAAACTATGTTAACATTCTTCTCATATTTAGTTCATATAAGCACTGACCAATGTGTGCAGTGCTTAAGTTTTCTCCACACTAACACTCAGCTCAGCAATAAAGCTGTGGAAAACGTCCCCTACTCTGTATTATAAACAAACATCTACTGCTAAGCTGAGAACAGCCAGAGAGAGAAACTTGCCCAGAAGCAGGTACCTTCTATGCCAACTTCTTCCACTGTGTCCTGGTTAAGACTTTCCAAATACACAAAAACCTTTTTTTAAAACACAAGTGCTCCAAGAGACGCTTCATCTGTGTGTCTCTCCATGGTGCGAGCACACTCCTATCTCGTGTTCTTCAGCACTGGCCCATAACCCAGCATATCCTCATAGTGCTTGAGAAATCAACAAGTCACCAGAAGTCTCAAATAAAGGCAAATTCATTCTAAAAGGTTGTTAGGAAATGTTTTAAAGATGTCCCCTTAAAGAGTATCATACAAAGAGATGAAAAAATTATCCAAACCCCATGGAGTCCCAACAACTCTCCATACCAGTAACAGAAAAGTAAGAGTAGAGCTTTGCTAGGAGAACTGGGGTGGCCAGTTCCTCTGCCACCACCCTCCCTTCCAAATGCTCATGTCAAGTAATATTCAAAGACAAACACAAATCTGACTTTCAACTAAATCAGTGTTTCAACTCCACCAGACCTCTGTCTTTGAACTCGCAGGGTGTGCACCGTTTTCTTAGCATAATAGGATTCTGTGTGGGAAGAACATGAAATGCAAGAGCATCGTGGGAAAGACCAGAGTCACAAATGACATGGCTCCTCCCGGCAACCCATCTGGAAAGTCTGAATAACTGCTGGACGTCCCCAGTTACTCATTCACGTTCAGTCAAATTTGGGGAATATCTGATTTGTTTAAAATGTCACAAATTACATCAGCTAATGAAAGTTAATTTTCCTGATCGTGTCTTTTTCAGAGCATGCATTTTATAATGACCAAATTTTGAGATCTGCCATCTTTAATGCACACTTTTTAAAATAAGATGATGAAATAAATATTTCCATTCTGGACAATTTCCTTAATTACACAAAATTCTACTGCTGAGACCTCAGACTTACGACAGTCTCAGCAAACCCCCTCCAAACTTCACTGAGCCGCTTTATACAGATACAACAATTCTGTAACCATTCTGAATTCTAAAATGCCTTGGTTTTCTGTATTTACAGTTCCCTTTCATAAATACTCAACTCACAGAGTAAGTTTATTCCATCAAACGCAGTAATGCGTTCCCCTGCGCCAAAGAATTCATATTCTATAATTCAGTTTTTCCCAGCAAAACGGTCAAATGGTCATCAATATTTGATAACCCTGGATCTATTTTAAAAGCTTTGGTAGGGCAGCATTCTGCGCTCCCCCTTTCATAAAGACCATAATCTAAGGACTGTCCTTCCATTTGTAGTGTTTTCCTTTGCTTTCTTTCAGGAAGTGTTGCTAAGGTAACAGACTATCATCTACCACTAGGTCCAAGGGTCTTCTAGCAAGGTTTTTCTAAGGAAAAATGGACCAACAATTACAAAACCAGTATTATTGTGATTATATTTTTTTTAATTTAGAAAAAAATCACTATATTCCCAACACACATAATGTGCAAGAAACTTATATTCACTAGAGCATGCTCCTTCTCCCTCCTAAACAATGCGATTTTATTTTCATTTCATAATGAAATAAGGAGAAGCATTTAACCCATCCTTTAAAGCAAGAGTTTGGGGTTTTTCCACTTGTCAAGCCAGTCTAGTATTTAGCTTTGCCCTTTGAGAAAAGGCAGTCAACAGTTCTGTTAAGCAACAGTTCCCTGAAATAACGACCTGGCTCTGTGTGCACAAAATCACTGCAGACCTACTTACTGAATTGACTCACACACAGGAACTAAGCCTGGCTCAATACATCCAAATTTGTGTACTTCATTTAGAGTTTCTGGTACTGCGAGTTTACATCACAATCCATTTTACTGCTAAGCAATTATATTCTGCTATAACAGATCTGAGGATTTACCCAAATTCAAGCAGTGTTATTTGTAAAATGGATGTCTACACGAGGTCAGCAACCAGCTTTTTTTCAACTTAGATGAAATTTAGAAATATGAATAGCTCCAAGTTTCCATAAAGTCTCATCTCTATACCATGACATGGCAGGCAGGAACACAGGAGCCCATACAATAGAGATATATGTCAGCGGCAATTCCTATAAAAACTATACTAAAATATTAACATTACTACGAGGTACCTTATCTTTACTAACACTATAAATAAATGTCCAGAACACCAATGGAAACCCTATACACCTCCCAGGTAAAGCTATAACTTCAAAAGATAAGCAGAAGAAGGGAAGAGAAATGTAAATTAACGGACAAACCAAAATAAAGACTAAGCCAATAATCAATTAATTAAGTAAATATTAAAACTTGAATGGGCTTCTATTGCATTTAAGATGAATTTACCAACCTATCCCCATAGCACGACTGCCTGCTGGTAGTAAAGGCTTTGGGAAGTGAGCCCTGAGTTGTAGGGGCTGATTCCAGAGAAGGCTGAACAAGGCTGTGATTAGTGAAAGGAAACAGGAATTAAAGGGAGCAGTAACCTCAGTAGATACGAGAGGGAAGCTGCTCTGTCTGTGCAAACACTCGCCTCTAGTCTTTAGGAAATAAGGCCAACATCAATGTTAATGTGATCAGGCATTCCATATTTCTCAATTCTACCCCTTAAATCAGTTCACCATACTGCAGGCTCGCAGCTGGACCTTTATCTTTCCTGTGTGGAACGGAAGGAAAGGGTGAGTGTTGTTCGGCGAGCAGGGAGGCGATATGACAGCAACAAGGAATGACACTGGAAATTGCTGACAAATCCAGAGCAGTAGCTGGTGCCACTGGGAGCCAAAGCCTCATATGGAACCCACACCCAAATTCAGTTATGAGAAAACTGGGTTGCAGGTTTCATTTCCTTCTGTCTCGTGCTTCTCATCCCTTCTCCTTTCTCTCTTTGTATTCATTTCTTGGTCAACCACATCTAGGCTGAATGCCTGACAATACTCATATTGCTCTCAGGTGGAGTGGTTAAGTAAAACACACAACAAAAAGGCTGATTACATCATTTAGTCAGTAGAGACAGGCCTATGCTAGTTAAGGAGGCTGGGTTACAGATTGTACAATATAAATCCAGTTTTCAGCCATTTAAGGCTTGGAGTCCTCCAGTTTGTCTTCACTGCTTTCCCCTCTGCCAGGAGGCTCTGTCACACTATGTCTCCCTTTCTCTGCCTCTTCTCTACTATTTCCCCTCCCCAGACACATATTCGAGCCTTGATAGGAGAAACCAACGCGGAGTTAAAAATTTATACACCTATACGTGTTACATCCACTTGGCCTAAAACATGACTTCCGATTATATGAAATGGGTAGAAAAAACTAAGCTACAATAAAGAAACGAAACCGTTTCACTCAGTATCTCAAGTATAAGAGACCAGGAGTTTAAAACTTCAATGCCAACACCTAAGTCTTACTGCCAAACAGAATACATGAAAAAGTAATTTATGAACCTGTTATGATATTCTGTGGTAACCTGCTTCCAAGTTCAGTGTATTTTCTCGAAGGAGCTGTAAAACACAAGGTATTTTTCACAATCTGGACTGGTTTATTTTCATGCATTCAGGTGGAATATTCAATTAACACATTCAGTTTAAAGGACTATTGTGCCCATGATAAACTACTTATATCCTAATATACAACATTCAATACCGTGAAACATGTTGGGCAAGGTTAGATTTTTAGCTAACTAATCTCCTAGTAAAATTTTATATAAGTCTGAATTTATCCGTTCATTAAGTTCTGCAGAAGTTTTTAATAATACACTTCCTTTCCCTTGTGTTTCACCGATATAACTGCAGAGAAAATTGAATTCTAACATGTCGATGTTGTTAGGAATACAGTACCAGCATTTTTAACCATGAGTTTTCTCATCTCCCCTCACAACTTAGGCAGATGCATCCAATTAATGATGAATCATACCACATACATTTCCTGTTTAGAACATACTGGCAAGACCAGCAGAATAACCTACAGAGCTCAAAACGGGCAAGAGAAAAATCACTCGGTCACACACCATCACCATTTTTGCTTATAGGCCCCCCCAAAAGGTGTCTTTTAACTGGAGGGGGTGTGGGTGTCCCAAGAAATAAATTGTTTATTTCTGGCTCCTCGATGAACTATCATGATGTTATTTTGAAGAAACTACCCTATGGTATGCAGAGTTGTATATGCTACACATTGTGTACAATATACAGCTAGAGATCACTACTAGAATTAAGAAAAATTCGATTTATCATGATCCTAAGCACTACTCAGCATAGCTGTAATAAAATCACGTGTAGAGGGAAATTAATGATATTTTGAGGGCTTTTACAAACAGCTGTTCTTCAGTAGCATTCTACTCACTGAAAGGTGGGCCACAATTCCACAGAAGGAGCTGAAAAAGATAAGAATGAACTAGGCAAACCACCTGGTTCTGTTTCTCCATGCTGCATCTTCAGAATAACTGAAGAAAAGTGTCTCCCAGTGTCAAAGTAAAATAAAGTCAGATGGATATCTGCCTGTATCCTCAACTGAAAATTTCGGTCAAGTTCCACTTTCTACAGAGTCCATTCTCATTCTACCTCCTTTGTTGATTGATTTTGGCCTTCCCTGAAGAAGTTTTGTTTTCTCTTTCAGGAATTGTCACATCTTCTGCAGGAGCCTGTTGCCCACATACGGCTGGATCAAGCCGGAGGGTCCCAGTTTCTGGTCCCTCCCAGGGAGGCCTGCGAAGCTCCACACTCTGAAAGTTCACAGGCGTTTCAAAGGTGCTTCTGTCATTCCTCAAATGCTCTCCTCTGGAAGCTCTGCAGTTGAAGAGACTCACACCATGAAGGAAACCAATCACAGGTAGCCCTCTCTTTTTAAAAATAATGATTGATAGAAGGGAACAACTTTTTCATACATTCAGACATGAACTTACATTTCAGAGGTCATGTCTGCAGTTTGTCATGTGTCTTGTTTTGGGGGTTTGGTTTGTTGTTTTTTTTAAAAAAACCCCAACAAATATTTTTAGTGCTATAGACATGAAAAAGGTTCCCCATAAAAGGTAACAAAATCCAATATGCCACTAAATATAATACTTTATTTTAAAATAACTGATGATCTCACAAATTTTTGAAAAATAGGTTGGTATATAGTTTCATTTCTCTCGTTTGAAAATTACGGATCTATCCTCTGAATAGCCTAGTATAAACATCCACAGCATGTGGCCGTCGCTTAAATACCAGGCTGAAAATATTTCAGTTCCCTTTAATTTGCATCACTTCTCATATATTTGGACTTCAGCTTTCATAGTTAGAAAGCAGTGACTGGAATCTTAGAGCATTTCTAAAGCTACGCAGGAGTACAGCCCTACTTAATTTGTGAGAATGGAAAAATTTATGAGCAACGAAGACGACTTTTTGGCCATCACCTTCTTCCTAGTCTAAAGGGTAATTTTCTGTACAAGCTCATCGTTCTCAATCAGGCACTGTAAAGTGTACACGTAAATGAAACGCTCTCCAGTGCAGAGGGCAAGTTGGTTCCCTTCCAGTCTGGCTCACTAATGTTTAAGACTTTAAGGCTTTTAACCTTCAACAGAGAAATTGCTTTGAATTTTATTATAAGCTTCTTCTCATTGACCATTTTGATTGCTGAGGTTTTAAAGGACACAACAGAAACATTCCAGATCACATAATAAATCAAACCAATAAAGGTAACTAGGTCTTTCAGAAGCCTGTAAGGACTCCAGGAGATGAGCAGTTGATTTCTTCAAGCTGAGCAGAGAAGCATGAAATGAACTTCAGCTTGCGACAAAGTAGGGAGACGTAAGAAAGAACACGTCTCATTTTAGTATTACTTTAAACAGGGATTGGCAAGGCATTTTAACAGCAAAGAGGAAGACCCTGTAATAGAGGAAGGCCTCAATCTGAAGTGATCTGGAGGCATCAATTATTTTAAACGATGACAATTTTAGAGAGCTACACGTGCCAGAATGTAGTTTCTATTTTAAAGCGCTATAAACAGTCTATTGTAACCAAGTGGAACAAAATTCCATTGATTCTTTAGAAAATAAGGAAACTCTTAGAAAAAAAAACCAACAACAAACAAGTAGAAAGCTTGCTACAAGTTCTAGTGATAAACTTATTAGTTTTCACTCTATGCAAAGGAAATGGAACAATATTAAGGTGAATGAATTTAGGTGTAGATCAAAAAATGAAGGATTATGCTGCCAGGGAGTGAAGGATTATCATCACTTACCTCCCTCATCCAGAAGCTTCCCAATCAGGGGCTGGGATGTATCTGAAGAGTAACATGTAATGGAAATTTGTAGCATTAAATTAACTGCAGCTGATTGGAAGGACCTGATGGAGAAGAGGTGAGAATACCTGCTGTTTTAGGAGTGTGAATAGGATCATCCCCAAAGCTGACTTTCTGGTCTTCTGCCCTGACACTAACTACTAAGGTTAATATTTGTCTGAACACTGGAAAAACCACTCTAATAGTCAGTTACAATAAGCTACTGGAGAGTAGTTTTCCAGACCAGTAAAGAAAAAAGGCTTGAGTTATGGTTTTTAACTGAAACCATAGCCTCATGACACCAGCTGTCCACTAACCAGGCAATACACTTAGCATCAAAAGGAGATACAGGTTTTCATTGATCAGGACAGTGACACAGCCAAAGCACCCAAACCAAAGCACACCTATTGTCTCCTTAGTAGACTAAATACGTAGGTCAAGGCTAGAGAAAACAAAGTCTTACCTAGTAAGTGTGTACTCCCTGAGTCCTGAATGCAGGTTCATGGCGGAAAAAGTACCTATGCATCCACGCAATCGTTTATCTCGACCGATCTTCCACGTTACAAAGAGTGGGCTGTTTTGGGAAGGAAAAAAAAAAAATAGAGTTGATCACAGAAGCAATATTGGCAGGTGGGGTGGAATTTCAGCAACAAGTACCCTCCCGTTACGAGTGGGGGGGGAGAGGGACACAAGTCTCTGAAATAGCTGTATCTAAGCAGGCCACAGTATTTAGAAATGTCCTTTTGACTGCTCTAGAAACATTGCTCATGCAATGTAATAGGTAACAAGATTACTGGAATAGTTAACAGACAGAATGAAACTGCTTGGTAACAGACACTCAGTGTCTCTCGCTGTTAACCGTTCGCCTTCTCCTGGGAATGTGAAAAGCCTCCCCTTAGGAACCCTTTACAGAAGGGAAAAATATCCTTGTCACACTAGGTGCTCCTCCACCTCGACACAAATACTGTGGTCCTTAACACTGCTGGCAAGAAACTACCAGAAATCTTTGGAAGACAAGGAAATTCACGATTACTCTCCAAACTTCAAGAACTGCCTGAGGAAAGGATATTTTCCTCCATGAGTCCCAAGTCAGAATCTCAAAAATGGAGCAAAATCTCTAATAAATTGAACATGCTTCAATTATGTGAGTGTCACACTTGTGAAGCAATACTTCTACTATGAAAGAGCTTTGTACCAGTCTTTACACTGAGTTAACAAGATAAACCATACAACTTTGGGGGGCCAAAGTTTTCCTTTTTCTAGAGCACGGCATCAGTGCGCAAGCAACCGAAAATGACACAAGCTTGAATTTCTCCAGAGAGTGCACATGGCTCGTAGATACTCAGTACTCTCAACTCTAATGAAGATTTCTGAGATGAGCAGGGATGTATAGAGAATAAAAGCATAAAAATATTACTTTTTCCAGAAAGGAGACAAATCAAAGTAAATTACACAAACAAGAGTTGCACTTTCCCTTACTGTTAGGCTTAAAATAATGATTTTTAAAAGGATTTCAGTTGAATAACTTGACACCGAGTCTTCCTGACCACCAAAGAGGTTCACATTTCTGCGCAACAAGCAACCCCACTCTGCCCTCCCCAAATGTGCCTCCCCCTCAAATCCTGAAGTAAATCTGGTGTTCATTTTTGCAGAAGCTCAGAGGCCATTCCGGCATTAGTATCATACCTTGCAGCCGCGCTGCAATAACGCTGGCAGAAGCAAGGTGCGTCTCTGACATTCAGAGCACCTGCGACCACCACACACACACTTAGGGACGCACAAGTGACTTCTCTCCCCAGCTAGCTGATCAGGCACTGCTCTTCAGCATTACACACGGACTGAACTCATCTTGGTTTTCTTTATAGCCGTTTCCTTCCCAGAGCCCTTACTACACAGTCCACAGCCATCGCCATGAAGATCAAGAAGCCTCACATGAGGTAACCTACCTCACGCTAGCGTCTGAGAAGCAGATTACAAAGCAAACGTAATCACCACGTGTGCCTTTAAGGAGAGGAGCAGATCCAGAAGCATAGATACAGTCAAAAATACACAAAAAGTCAAATTGGCTGCATCAAAACGTAAGAATCTTCCTCTGTTACTACTATCAGCCGCAGATAATGAGCAGGTTTACAACTGCACGCTACAGGATTCACAACGCTGCGCTGCAAGACAGCCTTTGAGAACTCTGTCTGGTCTGACTCTTCATCTGAATGATCAGGAAAAAATACCAGCTGCAAGTTTCTCGGTATTTTGTGAAACAGAACGTCCCTTTCGAGCTAGGCTGAGATTCTTAAAATACACCATGGCTAAGAGCTTTATTATGTGAGCAGATCAGTCACTGCACAACGGCAGGAATCTCACTGCACAGCGTGACGGGGCGGATGTAACTGTGCTGGAGGTATATTCATAGGGATGTGTGGGGGTTTGGACTCTCAAGGAATAGCTCATATTCCTTTTCTCCTTGCATCCCATTCACTTCGGTGTGGGACAAGACATTCCTCATGTGGCAGCAGAAAAGGATATGCCGCCCAGTCTCTCCAGCCCCAGCGCAACACATCCAGGCCACTTGGAACTTTCCAAACCTGTTGTTACCGCCTGCTGGTAGAGCAACTTCCTCCTTGTTTGATTAAACTGGACAAGTTCCCTCCTTTCAGTGGTGATGAATAGAAGAGGAAGATGAAGTCATATCTTTCTTTTGGATTTCCTTATATTTCTTTGCTCCCCCTCTTCCTTTGTTTGATAAAAACTGAAGAGCATAAAGGCAAAAGGGACTATTACCTAACATTTAGTAGATTGCAGGTTATTGCATTATACTCTGTTCAGATCAAGTGGTATTTTATTAGCATTTTCAAGAAAGGCATCCCAGTTCCCCTAAATGGTATCAACAAAATTATTAGACCACAGCGGCACTGAAGACACTCTCTCCCTCTTGCACAGAAACAAGCCTGAAAAAGATTCAAATTGGACTTTAGGATTATTCTCTTGACCTTTATCTTTGGATTATGAGATTTATTAACTGTAATACACTTAGTGAAGGGCTATAATTCAGGGAAACATATATGCATTTACGCTCCTGTCAAATAAGAATTCCTTCTACGATGCCTTGTTACTGCTGCTTTCAAAGGACAACAGAAGAAAACGTCCACAGCCCATCACTGAATGTCAAGCAGATTACTGAAACATTTGCATGCGCTTTGAAGGTCCTTGTCAGTGAGTATCAACAGAAAAAGTAAAGGTTATATACATACATGTTTGTACTAGTGTTAGTAGAACAAACATACCAGACTAAATATAACGCTCTATCCACTGGGTAAATGAACCACTTCTGGCAGCCACACACGCTATACATTGCCAAAGCTGATTAAAGATGTTTTCCAACCTTTCAACTTCTGCATTCCCCAGCCTTTGCCTCCCTGTTCCCCAGGAGCCACTGAAGGTATGAGCATGTCCACACGGAAGAGAAAAGCCTACTGAATGGAATTGCGTTTCTTAATTACCATCACACGTTCTCAAAGTGTAATACAGACCTTTAAAGGTTCAGAGTAGTTAGTGACCCAAGAGAACTCATAAGATTCAAAAAGTAAGGCTGAAAGGGACCTCCAGGGCTCCTGCTATCATAAAGAATATTATATAATTCTGTTCACAAATAATCCACATTCTCCATCTTAAAAATTACTAGAAGTAATGGGGACAAACTCCGCAAAATGAAAACTTCGAAGGTTGCCTCAAAACCCCACTGAAGTTCAGATTTCCTGCCAAAATGTTTTCCCAGTCAGCTTGGACCTAGCTGTTCTTGTGCCAACATTGTCCTGTAGTTTAAATAGTTCTTTTCCCTTCCTGGTTATTATTCCCCAAAGTATTTATAGAAAGAATTTGTTTGCCTCTTCAGACTGAAATCTGGCTGCAAAGTCAGCTAAATGGGTTGTGTTCACTCAGCTCCCTCTCAAAGGCAATCTCTCCATTCTTTACCATCACAGCTCTTCTCTGCACCTTTTTCCAGTCTAAATTTGCCTTCTTCTTCATCAGTGTCCAGAACTGTACATGGAATTACAGAGAGTCTCACATCTGCATTACCATTTCCATCTCTGAACTCAGACACTGACTGCTGCATTATAGGATTAATTCTCACAGCCTAATATAAAGTCCAAACCCGTGTTCAAAACTTTACAGAGCATTTCTAGTTTTACACTAAATAAAGACAATAGAAACCCCCCTCGCAGAACCTAGACAAGCTGTGCAGAGAAAAGAATTTGCTTTTCTAGTGATGTTCTTTTGCTTTTTATTGACATCCTTGGTTTCAACTGCTTGCCTGTTTTCTGCAAGCCTGCCATGCTATTCTCGTGTAGCCCACAGATAAACTTGCCATCTAACAGAATGGCAAATCCGAGACCTGAAGCTAAGCGCCAAACTCCACAGATACTGATGGAAAGAACAGCAAAGTAAATATGGAGATTTTCAACTTGAAAAAAAAATCCTTATTTTTATGTTACCTCTTCTTTTTAGAATAAAAAGGAGGGGGGTTTGAGCAACACACTTTTAGAACTAAAAAGAAAATCTGCACCTCCAGGCACTTGAGAGAAAACAGAAGAGAACAATAGCAGAGAAAAATCTTCCCTAAAAAGCAGAAGAGGCAGCAGATGTGATGCCACGAGTCCCTTTTATCTCGTGACATACAGCAAGGATATGCATCACATGCTGCAGATCCCAGGCCTCTTTCCGCTTGAACCCACATATCCCACAAGAGTGGGAGAGCACACTGGGGTGGAGCGTGCTCACCTTTCTCACTCTGGCTCTCTCTTGATCTAGTCTGAAGGCTGGGATGGTTTTTGTTGTTGTTTGTTTTACAAAAAACCACAACCATTCACTAAACCAAATGCTGCGCTTCCCTGGGAGGGCTCTAACAATCAGCTTCAAGTAGTTCTCTTGCTCAATTTAGGGTGAAGGATCTTATTAAAAAGCAAAACAGCTCCAAGCTTGGGAGTGAGCCCTCTTGAATCAAGAGACTCGGAGATGTACTTGTCTGATGGGTTCTTCAGCTTCTCACCGTGGTTCCAGGAACCTCTGACATAACCTGCTGACAGCGTTAACAGGGATGGTGCGGAGCACCGCATATACTCCGGAGCTGAAAGTTGGTGGCAAATGTTTCAAACAGAAGCAGAAGGGACTAAATGTAGACCCTTCGAAGCATCTGTAAATATTTTAATCATTCTTCTTTCATAAGGGTCTGTGTTCTGTGATTTTTCGTTTGTGAGCCAGACACTGAAAAAATATTTCCATCTAAAACTATTTCCAAGTGCCACAGCAAATTCACAAGTGACCCAAAGACTATAAAGTTTTCATCCAGCTATTGCCTAATTTACCATTTATTGAAAAGTCCTGCCCTGCTCTAATCTAAAGAGCCGGCAACTGCTTGGGTTATTCGCTGTAGAGTTCATCAGGCACTATATTCCATGAAAACCAGTCGATCATACCTACTGTTTTTCCCAACGGCACACAATGAAACTGAATTGAAGAGACACCATGAGTTTAAATAATTGCTTCCTTACAGACAACTGCTGTCCTCAAAAAAGGACATACATACGTACCCTGTCCCCCGACAGGCTACTGAAATATAGGCAGTATCCAACACCCTTAACACTGACCTTAAAGGCTTGCCAGAAAATGTGCGGCTGCAGCACAGGCGCACGGGTCACCCGATCAGAGTTCTGCCCCATGTGTCACGTCAGCTACTATTACACTATTTTCATTAATGAAGAAACTAGGACAGCCTTGTACTTTATTTGAGCATTAATCTCTAACAACTTATGCAGAACTGGAGCACTTCACACGAAGGTCACAAGGTATAAACCTATATAAACACTGAAAGGATCAAAATAGTCTCTTCTGCACCACACGTAACAGTTCCATAAGCATATTTCTTAATAATGTTTTACAGTCAGAATCACCTAAACCAATTACTGACCTGCTTGCTATATGTTACCGAAAATATTTAGACTGAGAAGTGTGCAAGGTATTTTAGTAATCAGTCAGCTCTCCCAGCAAGAGTCAGCCTGCCAATAACTCACACTGACATCATGTAGAAAGCACTGTTAAAAATACCCCCTTTCAATAGAAAATAGCAATGAATACGAGCTGCATTTTATTTACCGCTATGTTTAATGAAAAAAGTGAAGGGATTCTTTAGGCTGGGGTGTGGGGGAGAAGGCAAGAAGTGTGAATACATTGGTCTTTTTCTGGTACCATCAGAAGCAGCGTGAAAAGCTTCTCTTCCTCGTCATGGATAGAGACGGAAAGAAAGGGGAGGAAGGTGGGAAGAACAGGGGAAAGGGTAACAGATCCAGAATATTCCTCTACTTTTATAAAAGATGAGTGAGAACATTTTTGGTTCCACTTGAAGACTTCCAAGTAATAGAAAAACTTGCAGGGCTTTGAAGTGAAAAGGATTAAACCTGATGAACTGAGAGGTAAAATGCTATTTAGACAGACATTTTAATTATAGTTATTTAACCTACCATCTTTTATAACCGGAGAAGGGAACAAAGTCTCTCTACAGCCCTAATGTTACTTGACACCCTGGGCTGTAGGATCAGACACTTTTCGAAGTCAGCACATTCATCCCTTTGTAAGACCAGAGTGCTTCCACTTCAGCTCCGAGGATTTCCAAGCTGCAGCACACCCAGAGAGTGCTCTGAACAAGCGAAGCTGCAATGGCAGCGTTTTCCTTTCTGTTTTACGCAAGTGACCAAGCTATTGTTCCCAAATTCGAGAAATTTTAACATTTCTGTTCTTCAACATAAAGCTTACTCTATTGTATTCGGGATCATGCTGCACCTTCGAATAATGCTATCCCCTCCCTAATGCTGTTCCAAACTAAAAGTATCTGCAGAAGGAAATTCAAGTTTATCCTGAGAACAGTAGCTGCGATCCCTCGCCTGAGCAGTGCCAGTCTTGCCCAGAATGACCGAAAGCAGCCTCCCTGCTCCCTGATGCACTCTAAACTTTGCTATACTCCAGGCTGTGGCATTTGCAGATGTCACAATTGAGTGAGCTAATCCACGTTACTCAATCTAAGAGAACACAGCTTAGTAACGAAGGAGGTGGGAACACGTACACTGACAGCTTTACCAAGGGCATCAGTCCGCACGCTCCGATGCACAGGAGCGGCGCAGACATTGGAATTATCTAGTTTGTGATGAAAGAGGAAACTTGATGATACTATGGAGCTGGTCAACAACAGCAACAAAATCTGGTGAGTGCCTTTCTGCAGCAGTCACACAGGCACACAATGTAGGGCAAGAATCCTTTAGCTTTCCAGATATATTCTGGGAAAAAATCTGGTAAGACACAAGAAGGTCAAGAACCTCCAAAGGGGAATATGGGAGAGGAGCAACACCCCCTCCCAGTTTATAAATACAGATTTTGATAAATGTAGACAATGGATACATAAGATTGTCTGGAAGATAAGAGAAGCAGGAAAGAAAGAAAAAAAAAGGCAGTAGCTCCTCACAGGAAAGGAAATTTTCTCAATGGAAATGGGCATAAGTGTGAAAAAGACCAACAATCGCAGTAATAGATCCATCTGGTCAAAGTGGAAATGTATCAGGTTATTGAAAAGAAAAAGAGGCACAATAAAGACAATAAATTTGCAAGATGACATATGAATATTAACGAGTGTAAAGGGAAAACAATTATCATTTATGAGAAGAGGAGAGACAAGGAAATCATTGGCCAGTTACTTCACTCAGAGACTTAGGGGAACATCTGGCAACAGAAGATGCTAAGAAACCCAAACTGTAAAATGTTGTGTTTAAAAAAGAATGGTAAGAAAGAAGAATGCAGGGACTGCCTGCCTGGGAGGACGAACAGCTGCCACCACCAGCGTATCTGCCCAGGCCTCCAAAACCAGGCCACTGTCAGCAATACCGGCAATATATTGGATTCTGCGCCCTTTAACAAGAGAAGACACCAAATGGCCTCCTCCTGTTTACTGCAGACTCCTTTTCTGATTTTGCATGATGCAATGCAAGAGAACAAAGGCACAATTCACACATGAAACTATCTGTTAAATCGTGGGAGAGACAATTGTCATTACAAACCTCCAGGATCCAAAAAAACCACCCCATCTCAGAACAAAACAGATTCATCTTACACTTCTCTGGGTTTCCTTCTGTGTAGCGGGATTACAGAAGTGAGTAGAGAAATGGAACTATATTTTAAAGATCAGAAAACATTAATTTATTGCTTCAAAGAATGTGAGATTGAGGAGTTTCAGCAAGGTTCAGGGTGCTATTCAACATTGCCTTGAATGCGTAAGCACTTTCTGGGTCTAGAATAGAAGCCACTTTTTTCAGCAACTTATCTACAAGTTCAAAGCGGCCTCTGAAGTGAAAATTTAGAGGAGCCCATGGATGATATTTTCCTATTCCGAAAGCCAATATAAAGAGTCTTTTGGACTAGATACAAACAAAATGCTCTTTTTTCCGCTACGGTGACACTTACCAAATATTTTGATGTCAGTTAAAAAAGCACTACTTGCTTGACTACTTTTACACAACCAGAAAAAGAGAGCACTACTGAGCAGAGCATCCGAAATCCACTACCCTGCCTGTGTCCAAAAGCCATACTAAAGACAAAATTCCTCAACTTACTCAGATGATGACTTCATCTAGCAAAATTCATAAAGACTGGAGTACATCTAAGAAAACACAGACAGGAGAAAATTTCAGCTGTGATAACATGCTTCTTCCTTGTGGCAAACAGACTGGTTTAAAGAAACTCAGTGTATCTTGCATTACTCCTTCAACACATTGAGTACGTGACAGAGGGTCATTATTGCCAATACGTGATGATCTGAAGACAATCACCACAGTTTACTGGCTTCAGAAACTGGAAGCAAGGTCTGAAATTTTGTAATTTAAAATACTGTATAAGTACTGAAAAAGTCACGAAATACTTGAGGGCACAGTATATTCTTCCAGTTATTCTCAGGACTAAATGAGCCGACAAGCAACTCTTCCAACTACTGCATTTCAGAAACTAACATTTAGAGATTTCCTTCTTTACTCATATACCAGATTTAGTATACTTGGTGGGTTTCCTGAGATCGTGACATGCCTCGGAGAGATCAGCTTCACAGTCCCAACCGGAGGTGCTAGGTGTGAATTTGTTAGCAAGTTCTGCTTAGCTAAGCAGTTAATCTTAAGAAAGGTCAGAAAGCAGCTACTATTTAAAGAAAATCTAGTTTAAACAACAGCATAATCAGGGTTAAAAATAAGAGGACTGCTTACCAACCGGTAGGTCATTTGCTAAAGGGAACCTGCAACACCTTAATTAAGATTGCATTGGATATATTAAAATTCATTTAAAAAATAGACATAAATTCACGAGCCCAGCCAGGTGATGTGGCTGCGCATTCAGCTGCAGGACCAGAGCTGCTGTTCTTAGTATTCTATGTTAGATGAGCTGAGGCAATATGGGCAGCATTCCAGTAAAGAGAAGATAAAATTAACCATTTATAACAGAACAATGAATGACTTTCAGGTCTGCCCAGATTGGAGGCTCAGTCAGGCACTATTCTGTATTTACAAAGTCATTCTTTTGCACCTTCTCCCTCCAACTCTCGTGAGATAATCCATCAACCTCAGGAAACAATTTGAGTTTCTATGACATATGTTCCCCAGTTCGCTGTTCACTTTGCTAAAATAAATATTTACATGTAACAAAATCCAGAACTACTCAGAAATCACACAGGTTGGTTATGTAGGCTTATGTAGCATTGCTAAAAAAAGATCTGAATATTTACAGTTCCTCAGAGAAACCAAATTGACAGTAAAAGTTAAATTCCACATAAGCAGAGAATCACAGCTCAGGACAAAACCCACTTCACCCCCTCAGAACAGTTCACAATGTTGCGAGCGCACAAGTGTGTTTGTAACCGAACATCAGGACCTGCAGCATCACATAACTGCACTAGCAAGAAACAACCTTCAGCATGGCAGCATCCTCCACAGAAACACTCCTCAGGGTGGCACGGGTGGCAGTGTCAGAGCACTTGGCCCGTGGCACCACAGGTCACCTAGAAATTCCTTGGGATGGCCCCTTCTACACAGGTCAGCTAATTATTTGCTTCGTTGCTCCGGGTTACTGATCCATTAAGTTTATTTATCTTGTTTTAGAGCAAGACACTTGAATTTTCCTGTAATACGCAAGGTTTCTCCTCCAAATTCCCATAATGACAATCTCAACAGGGTATAAATGTGAGTTTATGTGAGGAGCTGGTTTGTCGTGGTGCCTGCACAGACACTCAGCTCAGTATTCATACACCACCCGAGAGGAGATCCCAGTTAATCAGCTCCTACTGCTCCAGATTACAATGTTCCAGCTGCAGTTCTTGTCCACCACAAACTCCAAGATCGTCAGGCTGGTTTGTATCTCAATCAGCAGCTCTCAGGCTTATACATCTGGAGAGCTGCTAAATCATTAAGTTCAGTAATCTGGAATGGAAGATCTTCAGAATATCAATCCCTAGAGCTGTGCTGCAGCCACTAAAGCCATTGCAATTTCCAAGACATTAAGAGCAAGCTGAAGTGAGGATCCGACACAGATCCCATGCAATGAGGCCAGAAAGGCGATAGGCAAGGCTACAATTTTAATTAAGAATATATTTATATATATTTTTTATTAAAAAATAAATAAAACCAAGCCTTAAAAATACTTCTAGCCCATACAGCTGTGGAGTCGGCTTTCCAAGTATGACCCAAGTGTTAGCCAATGCAATATCGTAAGGTTCTTCCAGCACCTTGGCCGCTGATCTTAGCAACAGCAGTGCTAACACTGCCTTAATGTTTACTATTTCTTGTCAGCATCATGCTTGCAACAGGGAAACCATTAGTCATTTCAAATTTAAAATATTCTTCGCACTGATGAAGAACAGTGGCACAAAGCCGTCACCCACACAAAGGAGGGGAGGACATGATTTGAGAGTAGACTTGAGGAAGAAAAAAGCAAGAAGTAAAATGGAAAATTCATAGCTCCTCCTGAAGACTGTGGAAGTGAAGAAACAGTGCGGGAAAAGAGGGTTTTTTTCATCTTCCTCTGAATGCTGAGAAGAATGAGCCTGCTAGTGTTAAGTAACAAAAGCTAACGACTTAAAAAGGAACTACCGGAATGGGACAAGGGGTTACATCCTCTTTAAAACACAGTGACTGTGATGCCAAGGCTCCTCACCAGGGTATTATCACAGCACTTTCTGTGATCATGCACACCATGATCCCCTGCTTTCCATATTTACCTCTGACTAGTCGGTTTAGCCTTCTATCTTGTAAACTTCTGCTAATCCTATCCAAGTCCTGACCAGCAAGGTAAACGTACGAACAAGCACCTCAAAACCAAGTATCTCTATTTCAATCCCCCAAATATCACTAAAGCAACAAATCATTAGCTTTGCTTTGCTTTTCTTAAAAAA
>WEIS01034608.1:0-12358 GCA_013389965.1 Todus mexicanus
GGGTTTTTGTTGGGTTTTTTTGGCAAGTGCATCAAGCCTGATTCATCATAATCCATAAATTTAATCAAGCACAGAAAACACATGAGAACAACAGGCATTTGAGAGTCCCCTGATGTGTTGCACTATCCACAGAACACTCCATATATTAACAATCAATTACTCATTAAAGTCACAGTATTGTCATAAGCATGTGTGGTATCTGTATTTTCCCTTGCCTCCTTTGACCCTGAATTTACTTTGTGAGCATGACCCTGCAAAGGAGGGCACAAATAACCTTTAATACAGGGAACCAGAGCTCATGCCAGCGCCTGAAGGCCTTTTGATTTGGAAGCTCTTGATGTCTTGTTCCCATGGAATAGGGCGCCCCCCTTGCATTGTTTTAGTTCTTCAGAAATACCACTGTATGTATTGTGGGATTATTGCAGCATTTATCATAATTTCTGAAGTTGCCTTTTGGTGCTTCCTTCATGTTCTGTCTCCAGTGGCTAGATGCATTCCTCTGCTTCCCTAAAGGCATTCTGGCACCTTGGCATGGCTGCCCTTTGTGAACAGTCTGGAAGAGGGTTTTTTGTCATGCTTGTGGTTCTTATCCTTGCTGTAAACACAAGCTGTGAAAGCCGTATGGGATGGCAGGCTATAAATAACTTCTACCCTTGGTAATCTCTTAAGGAAAGATAAGTCTTCTTCCTGGTGCTGTGGAAGGATTCTCTGTGGTTCCCTACAACCAGGATCACAAATGGCAATGAGCTGTGCCATCTGCTTTGGGGCAGCGTTGCTGTTGCTCTGTCAGTTGCTGTCTTGGAGAGAGCAGTGAGCACAGCGTGGCTGGGAGAAGGGTGGTGTCCATGCCTTGAACTTGCAGGTCCGGTGGATGCTGACTTGTGCTGTATACTTGGTCAGGGGACGTTGCGTAAGAGGGATGATGTCACAAGTTTGACACTGCCAGGATAAATTTGCATGTACTGTCAGAGGAGTTACTTACTTGGCCCTCTCTTTCCTTACAGCAGCAAGGGCACAATGATGGATAACCGTTTTGCTACAGCGCTAGTAATTGCTTGTGTTCTCAGCCTCATCTCCACCATCTATATGGCAGCTTCCATTGGCACCGACTTTTGGTACGAATACCACACCCTGTCCCCAGCTGAGAATATTAGTGAAGCTGGTAGGAGCATCTGGGAGGAATTTGTCAGCGAAGAGGCAGATGAGAAGACCTACACAGATGCGCTCTTCCGGTGCAACGGCACAGTTGGATTGTGGCGGAGGTGTATCACTGTACCCAAAAACTCTCACTGGTACAGCCCACCAGGTATCTCTGGAGCAATTAACGCTTCCCTAGCTTGCCTGGGGTGGTATGTGCTAGCTTCCTCAGAACATATTCATGCTACTTTGTTCCTTCAGAAGGCTTACTTCTAGCTTATGTGGTTGGTTTGTTTAATAAAACCAGTCTGAATTTTTAAAGAACTGAGAAGGCAAAATGGTGTGTGGCTGTCAGTGCCACAGACGCTGGATTTGACACATGATACTTGCTCTAAATTTAGTGTGGTGTAACTCGATTTTTCTTTTGCATCTGCTGTCCAACTGGGGATGCAATTAAGAGTTGCTCTGCCAGTCACTCGTTTTAGGAGAGGTCCTGTGATCCAGCAATGGAATAAGGATGCTGCTTTATCAAAGGGACACTCCTTTAGGCTGTCATTCATTTTGCTTGCATGTCACACATGTCCCACTGTTGCATCAACACGTGGACTCCTTATAGCATAGTGCTGGATATAGGTTGAAATATTTATGTTCTTTTTCACATTAGTTGGAAGCTAAAAAACACATGGTGAGCAATTAATTTTAATTGCTTCAAAGTAGATTTTGGATACTTGTGTGTGTGAAGCCTTTCATTTTGAATCCTCTTTAAGAAATGTACTTTCAAACACTTTCTGGAGAAAAACCATTACATGAAATATTTTTTTTTTCTCGCTCAAAATACTTACTTTGGAGGACATCTAAATGAGCTCTGCTCAGTAGTATTCTCAAAGCAAAAATCTAACTGAGGTGTAAAAGGGGAAGAGTTTAGTGTAAAGGTACAAGTATTTTCTTTAAATAGTCCTTTCTATGCTATTTTTGAATGAAGTGTTTGGTACGATACTACATCCTGCAAATGGAAATATATCTTAGTTTAGAGACTCACAGTACAAAACTGTGTAACAACATAGTTGAGCATCATATGCCACGTCTCTTTCCCAGTCTGTCAGGCCTGGTTCAGTTCTCTTTGGATAACCCAGGTAAGCTTGAAGATTCTGCATGTGTGAATGCTCTCCCTCACTGTAGTAACTGTGCTCTGCTAAACTATATTATGATAAGGCATCACACAGATCTGTTTTGAGAGGTATTTTTTTTCTCTGAAATGTTTTTTTCTCTATTTTTTTTCTCTCTAAGGAGCTTCTCGGTTTAAATGGTTGGCAAAGGAGGACTTGAAGGGGGGGCATATTGGAGGGAGACACCTAATGGTATAATTTTTTTGGTTTTTTTCCCCCCAGAAACCGATATGACTACAAACTGCATCAGTTTCTCCCTCTCTGATCAGTTTATGGAAAAGTACATAGAGCCTGGAAATCACAATAGCGGCACAGATTTGAATCGAACTTGTAAGTATTTTTCACTTGTGGCAGGTAAACAAGAAGGATGAAAAGAAAACCTTCCTCAGATACAGTAACTAGTGAGGAAAGCATCTGTATCTTGCTGCGCTAGATACAGGTGCTTTTTTTTTACAGTAGCTACTGTTTTTTTACAATAGCACAAGCAGTAGGTCAAAGTTTAAAAGGAAAAATTAGATGTGTTAGGAAGTGTTTTGCCCACGAATGCAGTACAGGAACTTGGGAGTTAACAAATGAAGTTCTTCCTGCTTCACTGGAGCCTTTGGTCCTTTTAGCTACAAATGTAGAGTGTTTGATGACGCAGAAGCAGTGTGGATAGAGGGGAATATAATATGGTAGGAGAAGATAATTTTCTAGCATGTCTTCAACAAACTTGTGTGTTTTTTTCACATGCAGATCTCTGGCGATTGCAATTTCTCCTGCCTTTTGTCAGCCTTGGACTCATGTGCTTTGGTGCTCTGATTGGGCTCTGTGCTTGTGCCTGTCGCAGCCTTTACCCTGCCATTGCCACCGGAGTCCTCCATTTCCTAGCAGGTAGGTCTCCTGCCATCCACCACTTACCCTCCCTCCTCCAGGAGCTCATGGTGACAGCCAGAGCACTTCAGCAGTGAGATCATTGTGCTTTACCGCTTCCTTTTGCAGGGCTTTGTACGCTGGGCCTGGTTGGCTGCTACGTAGCTGGGANTCCTGAAGGCAAACTCTGCTCTCACGTTTGCCGAGGGGCAGGATAAGCTGACCCATGTGGAGCTTTGTGCTGATCTGGCTACGCTGCTTCCAGGACCCAGGCTAGTTTGGTATCTGCACTACATGTGATTGTGCACTCTCATCTTAACTTGTGGTGCTTTTGCTTGCTGTGAAATAAGGCTTTCCTCTCTGTTGTGTTGAAAATGACCCTTCCAGTTGTTTTGGTTTTAATTTGGTTTGGTGTATGTGTGTGTATGTACATATATAAACTTAACTTTTTTTAAAGCTCACTTATTTATCTTATATAGCACACAACAGGGTTTTTTAAAAGGTGCTGCTCTTTTCTCATCTTGCCCCAAACCTATTGTTTAAATGAAATAATAATTTAAAAAAAAAAAAGCTCAGAAATTTTCAATATTGCATGAATCTGGTTGGAGCTTGAAGTGAATTATACATGGGGAAAGAAAAGCCAACGTCTAGGATCATTCTCTGTTTTCAGGAAAATGTCACTAGAAACGAAGATGTTTGGTTAGATTTTTGGGGTTTTTTTTAAAAAATTAAATTCTTGGGTTCCTGCCAACTTTACATTTTCTTCTGCTCATCATTGGGGGGCGCAACACCCTGTAATTTCTGATTAGTTCACAGCTTCTGCACTTATTTCTTATAAATCATTACAATTCTAGCCAGGCTGGGTGGCATGTCTTATCTAGAAAACAGTGTTCCAAGACTGAATTGTTTAATTCTGAGGCCTTAAGTCCCCTTGCTTCCTTACTCCATGCTTAATAGAAGAATTATGTCTTGGAAGAAATACAACCTGACGAATAAGTCTGTGATGGCAGTTGAAGAGAATGACACAGAAATAGACATTTTTATCTCATGGCTGTTTTTTCTACATTTTTTTGTGCTTTTTGTGTGGGGTTTTTTTTCAGTAGGTACTTCTACCCAGGCTGTATTTACTGGGTCAGCAAACTGATCTAGTCACCAGTTCCCTGAAGATCAGGGACATCTGCTAGTATTGTTTCTTTATTTCTTTTAAATCATGTGTATGATAGGGATCAACCTACTTGTCCTTTTATTATCATCCTTGGAGTGTTTACAAAATGACACAAGGATGGTTATGAAAACTAGGATCACTGAAAAAGCAGCTGTGTGCCATTCAAGATCATCCTTTTCCTCTTGCTGCTGAGTAATTTTTCACCTTTCCTCCTAAAACATTTTCTTTCCCTCTCTTCAATGTCTAGGACAATTCTAATCCGGTTAGAAGGGATGTGTTACTTTTGTGCAGTACGTGGGAGTAAATGAAAATCTGTGCTGCTTATATGTACTGATGCAGTGCATTTTCAGAGTCATTAGTTATCTCTGACTTAGGTAGATAAGCCGTAACGGTTCAGCTTCTCTCCTGCCTCATTTGCAAGAAATACCAGGGCACGCAAGCCTCAGCTTGGGTCAAAAAGACTGATGGAAGGTGCTGTTCTGAACCATGAGAGGAAACATGGCTGGTTATTTTATCTAACACCGTTTGGTTAGGGATTTTTTTTATTATTTTTTTCAGAAGCTGGCAGAATAATTGTACTGTTTTATTTTAATCTGAGCAATGGAAATCCTGTGCATGTGTTCTCTCCTCTTGTATCGGACACCTATTTTTCTGAAGTGTAAATCTCAGTCTTCAAATGCTAACTTTCCAGCTTCTAAAAGAAGGATTGTTATGGAGAGGAAAAGGGAATGATAGTCAGTCCTTTCTTGATCATTTTAAGTATCAGCAAAACCAAGGCTGCCCGCTTTTGTCTGTGTCCCAGACAAATGCTTCTGTTTTTCTCTGTGCTGAAATGAAGAAAATAGGCTTTAATTGATCTTTGATTTGAACCATTTAACTAAAATGAGGGTCACCTTTCAGGTTTGATTTTTTTATTATTTTTATTATTTTTTTCTCCTGTACTCTTGTGTAAAGATTTCTTCCATCAATGGATTTCAGTGAGATGCATCACCTCCATTCTCTGGGCTGGTGGACCTGGGTGTAGCTACCTTGCTTTGTAACAATCTGCTTTGCTCAAGGTGTAAAGGGAGCAAAAGTTCTTGGACTGCTGGTTTGGGTCCACTGAATGTCATTGGAGGGCAGAAAAACAGAGTAGACAGTGACGATGGCCTAATTCTATAAAGGAGATTATTAAATGCCTCATCAGATGAGAGAGATCTTGATCCAGAGCATATGTTATAGTCCGCATCGAGAGTTCCTTGTGCCACATTGAGAGATTGGGTGCATTCAAGAGAAACGTGAGGCCTGCACATATGTTTGTTGCCTCATACATGCAAATACAAACACCCTTGCTCAAAAAAGTGGAGAGTGCTCCAGCTTTGAAGAAGGTGATGAGATCAAAGACTGGTTTGTGTTCCTCAGTATTTTGACCATGGGAGTTGTTTACTGATGCTAGTTCAGTGTTGGAGAGAGGAAGCAGCACATACACTCTGTGAGAAAACAGAGTAGTCAATCCCATTTCCTTACTTTCATAAAAAAGCAGTATAGAGCAGACAGAAAATTGGCTTGTTGTGTGAAGGGGAGGACAGTTATGAAAGTTCACCACTTGTTGTGAGTGCAAGTGATAGCAAGAGTCTTGGATGGCCCCAGAGGCCCTTTTAAACCTGCTGTTGTGCCAGAAACTATGTGTAGTGGTCTAGTTTTCCTTCTGGAGTATGTCCTGGCCAAGTGGTCCTTTCCTCATGGCAGGTCTGTTGCAGTCTTTTTGCTATGGTGATAATCAATGTCTCCTCTCCCCTCACATAAAATGCTCTGAAGCGTCTTTTGAGAAAGGTGCTTGGGTTTTTGTTTGTGGTGGTTTTTTTCCTCTTCTTTGTCACATGTGCTTGGCAACGAGTTATGGACCAGTTGGCAACAAGTTATGTACCAGTTCGCAGTCTCTCTCTTGCAGTGCTGTTGTAGGTCTGTGATTCATGGCAGTGACTTCTGAAAAGCTCTTTCCCACTCACTAGCGTTGTGTGTATTCAGCCAGCACCTGCTATTCAAAGAGAAATTTTGAAGCGTCAGCTTCTTGTCATCATTATATCTTGCCCTGATTGTCCACCTCTATCTGTGTGCATTTCCTGCTTGAGTAGGTTGTGTATCTCAGCGGAGCAAGGATAACATCTTCAAGCTGCCGCTTTGTTGTGTATTTTTTTCATTTCCTCAGGAATAGCTAGGGTTTTGTGCTATAGAGCTTCTTCGTAACCTGGTTTCTAATCACAAAGGATCAAAAGTTTGCGTGCTTACTACTAACTCTTTATTGTTGTAGAATATTATTCTTGCCCTATATTTTTAAACAACAACTTTCAAAAGTGCAGAGTGCAAAGCGAAGCATTTGTTTGAGTTTTGGTTCAGATACACAACAGTGGAAGAACGGTACGCTAGAACTGGAAGACTGTAGGTATCTGGATATGGCAATAGCAACCGCTTGTGAAATTACACTTAACAAGCCCCTGTCTGCCTACTGATGCATGTCAAACCTTCATACAAACTGAAGACCACCGAAAAAATCTGACGGCACTAACATATTCCACTCCTCTCTGTCCTCCTCCCTTCAAAAATTACCGTGTTTAAAAATAACCATAGGAACTGTTTTCTTTATTGATCAGGTTAGAGCAGTCAGTGTCAGATGATTCTGTGCCCCATGCTTGCTCTATACCGACAAGGGTAAAGATGATTATTGATTTTTGCAGAGGATCCAAGCATCTCGCTAGCCTTAGGTTTTCTGAGGTGAAAGTTGAAAGTTTTCAAGAAAACGAGAAACTTTTAATGAAAATTAATTGCTTGATCAGAACTCTCATTAAAAAAAAACAACAAAGGATGGTGATTTTTTTTAACAGCCTTGTTGCTTTTTCTAGCTTTCTCAAGTCCTTCATCTGCCTCTTCTACAGTGTCTCGTATGTTAAATGGTTTTAGAATATTATCTTTTTTAGATTGATGTTTGCAAAGAAGATAATTTACTGTTGTGGTTTGTATCAGTATTTCAGAAGAGTAAACCCTTACATGTGTAACTTTTTAATGCACCTAGCCATTACCTCTGTGATTTGGGCTAGTTCTCAGTATCAGGTATGCGTATTTAAAAAAAAAATTGGAGTATCTATTAAAAATACGGTTGATACAAACATCTTTAATAGCCTTTCAAAAAAAGTAATTAATAAGGAAGTGTTTCCAGAGCACTTTGGTAGCAAGGACTCCTTCTATCCCATGTTATAACCTACCATGTGCCTGGACTTCTAGAATCAGCCCTTTTTCCATTCATCTTCCACAGCTGAATTCACGTGAATGTATTTTGCCACACATGAACTTAATTTAGCTGTGTTGAGGACCATTCCCTGTTGTAACTTCACCTTTTATCATCCTCATTATAAAACAGTTGCACTACAATGTGCCTGTTGTTAGAAAGATGGAAAAACCCTTTGAAGAAGCAGCACGTGGTCTCTTTGTGGAGGAACCATCTTGTTAGCTGTCTGCAGGTGGAGGGAGTGCAGCACTCTGCCAGTGTCCCATCATGTTTCCATACCCATAAGCTCAGTGGTGGAGACTTGGGTTAGCTCTAAGTGTAATACTGGGTGTCCTCTGCACTGTATCTGGTGAGTGTGGCTAGAGCCTCTCCCAGCTCAGTGTCCAACTGTGATCTGCTGTGAGTACACTCATGGGCTAAGCTATTTCATCAGTACTGCACTGAATTACGGGGGTTTTTCCTTCCTCTGAGGCCACGTATAGCTTTCTACCTTTAGCTAATTTGATTCTTTGGAAGATTCCTGTGCAGAATCTGGTAGCTGATGGTGTTGGCTGAGTGACCGTGGCAATACCTTTTTATGTTAAGTAGTTTCTATGTAGATTCACCAAGAAACCCCTCTCATTATCAGAGGACTTGCCTCTGACCAACAGATGTAGAGTGTCAAAGCTGACCATCGATACATTTATGCTGATGTTGATTCAATCGTTGATTGACTCTACCAGTTAATCACCAGACTGATGTGTGTTTTGGATTGCTGGCTGGGTGAAACCAGGAGTGTGCTGGAGGGGCAGCGCAGCGCGGATGCTGATTTTCTGTAATGCCTCAGCTCTGCCAGAGCCGTTCTGCCTATGGGTTGATACTGATAGACGCTGGAGAACTGGTTCCCCAGCCTATCTAAATCATCCTTCCTGGGTCTCAGCCCTGCACTGAGCCACACTCCCTTACCACTGCTGATTTCCCTGATTTAGACTACTGTGTGGGTGATCTTGTGATTGCAGTGACTTTCCTCAAGTCATTTCTCCAACCCTTATTAAATTGCTTTGGTTGAGAAAAGGGTGGGGTTCATCTTCACCAGAAATAAGCTCTGCTTTCAGGGGCTGTTGCACTAGTTCCTTTTGCAAACAAATCGCTTTTGTCTTGCACTCAGAATGACCTGTTTAAGTAGCTGGTTTTGATTTGCATTTTGATGTTTACTTCCACACAAAACAACAGCAGTGGTATAAAACCACAGCGTCTGTCCAGCACTAGAACTGCTTGGATTTGCTAAAGGTCTTCAAATTCTGGACATTGATTAACTGTCCAAAAATGATGAGGACATCAGGAACAGTGCCAGTAGTGGGATGCTACTGGCAGAGTCGCCCCTCTCTCCTGGTGCTGATCTGGGAGGTGAGGGAAGAGGGAGCTCGTGAGTGAGGCACAGGCTGCAGTGGGAAATGAGCAATGAGTTGCACGTTCTGGAGCAGCTTTATTCTGCTTGAGCCACTGCAGACCTGCCCAGGAACAGCAGTTGGACAACTGTATCCACCCTGTGAGGGACAGTGTGCACAATATTCAGTGATTTCCCCTGTGGGCCTAGAGTTGCAGAGGAGGCTGTAGCAGCCAGGGCTGTCCTCTGTGGGGAGCACAAGGAAGCGTAGAGTGTTATGGGAAGTCAAACCTGTTCTGGAGCAGAGGTGTGTTTTACCTCTAGCCTTTGAGAGCTGACAGGAGTGTCATCATCCAGGTGATAAGACTTGTTATTCCACTTCTGTGTCTCCTAGCTTCCTTCTCCCAGCTCCTACACTGGTTCTCCTCTCCTCATTCTCTCTCTTCCATAGCCTCTTTTACCACAATAAATAAACTAGCTACTCACTTTGTAGGCACATTGGACCATACTCAGAGGACTTTAAATCTGTGCACATCCCTGTTACACACCCAGTTGGGTGTGACTGGAAGTCTAAAGCTTGCTAATTGGAGATTCTAGGCACTGAAATATTTGTTAGGGCATGCAACTATGGCCATGACTGGCTCTAAAGGACTGGCACCCTTTTTAACGTGTCCTGGGTGGTGTTAGCTCTGCTCTGCCAGGAGCTCTGCTTGTCGTTTAAATTCTCTGCATCCAGCGTTTTCAGAATGAGAAATGAGACCTTAATTTGCAGTAAAAGATTCACATAGTACAGTCCGGGCTAAAGGAGCTCTTGTTCCTGCTGTTATCTGCTTCTGTTACACTCACTACCCTGGGTCATCTTCACCCCAGGAGATGCCAGTAGGGAGCTAATAGCTTCTTGACATTTGGGCATTGTCTGTGTTCAGCAAGCTGGAAAAGAAACAGGGATCAACTGATGGAGCAATAAAGAAAACCCCAGTGGTGTCATCACATACAACACAAAGATTCTGGTCTGCTGGTAAAGGTGGTTTGTGGCTTATCTTTTTCCCCATTTTTTAGAGGCTGTATCATATATTCACCTCAGGTTTTTCCTTTATTGCCAGTATTTTTTATATAAACTGCTAGAGTTTCTAGAAGTTATGGGAGCCACCTTCATCTTCTCACTGAAAAGGAAGATTTTCAACAAAGATGTTGCTGATTTAAAGCTCCCGACACAATGGAAAATCCTGAGGTTTTTTGGAAGCAGTGAGAAATAAATGGGACAAAGAAAGTGACCGCTAATGAAGAGGCAGGAAGACGAATTTCAGACAAAGGTAACGTTTTCTGTAGAATTCCTATTTGGGGATGTAGTACCTTGGAGTATGCATAAAAGATGCAGGAAATAATTGTTGTTCTCCACTTGGCCACATTCAGCCTTAGCTGATGTGGTGTGTTGAAGCTATAGATAGTCGGGGGTATCCTGAGAGGAGTGAACAGCACCTCTAGAATGTTTAGAAACCATAACGTGCAAGATAGGGAGCAATGAAGCCATTATGTAGAAGGGAGGACTCTCTGGGTGGGGCAAGTAATGTTTTTTTACAAGAGTAACTGATACAATGGCTAGTAGTTCTCCACATCTTCTGGTGATAGTACAAGAGGTAATCAGCTTAGTTTGTAGTAAAGGAGAACTAAGCTACTGGACAGAAAAACAAAACAAAACCCCAAACAAACAAACAAACAAAAACCCACCAAAAAACCCACCAAAACCACTCCCCCCTTATTTGTTGCCCAGAATTGCTGTTTTTCAGATGTTGATTAATTAGTTCAAATGGAGTGACATTAAAAAACTCCCATAAATAGGTGAATAAGGGCAGATGTTTGGTATGCAGTGAGGCTTCTTTTTGATGTTTGTTATACTGAGTCAGGTGGAAAAGAAAGTGATCAAAGGAAAGCATCAGAAATTAGAGATTACAACTTCACAAAAGCAAGGTTTGGAAAATAAGTCTGAACGGCAAATAATAAAACTGATGTTTCTTCTGGCCTTGCAGGAAAGAAGACAGGTTCATATTAGTGATACATTAGTATCTGTTCTGAGATAGTATTCTTAGAATCATAGAATCATAGAATATTTAAGGCTGGAAAAGACCTCTTAGATCATCGAGTCCAGCCTATGACCTACCACCACCACTCAGCTAAACCCTGCCACTAAGTGTGGCATCCAAACTTTTCTTAAACACCTCCAGAGACGGTGACTCCACCACCTCCCTGGGCAGCCCATTCCAGTGTTTAATAACCCTTTCTGTGAGGAAGTGCATCTTCCTGATGTTGTTCACACAGAAGTACTCTTCAGCTAGTTCCCCAAAAACTTCTTTGAAATTTGCCTCTGAAAATGTGGTTAGTTAGGTAGAATGTCTTCCTTGTTACTGATTTCTATGAATTAGTTATCTTTCAAGTAGGAAATATTTTTCATCATACTGTTCTTCTAACAATAGATTCTACCCTATATACAATAGGTTTTGTCTTTCAAGAGGTCCTTCATTCTGGTACTCCCCTTTTTCTCTGTGTCTTTTTATTTTTTAAATAAGGTTATTTCTTTCAGATGAGTGTTTTGAACTCTTTAAGACTCATGTTACTGAACACTGCACAAATCTGCTCATAGTGACAAAATTTAGCAAACAAGAAGAGAACATTAAAATCATGAGTACTTAAGCACAGAGAGAGAGAATAGCCAGGTCCAACTAGAAATAATTTTGAAGAGAGTGTCTACTATCTCAATACTACAGTCGTGGACACTTTATATGCTCTGTGGTATATGAAGCTAGTATAGTAGCTTTCATATTCAGAAGTTCCAAGAAATGTCGTGAGACCAGTTCTGGTATGATTGGATCACACATTTAAGGGCTTTAAATAAAAATTTAAGATTTTAGTATTAGATATTAATTTTGTTTCAGAATCTTTCCCCAAGTCTTACAGAAAAATAAGGAGAGACTCAGGACTTGGCTGCTTACCTAGAGTCAGTGCTATAGGAGATTTGTTTGGAAACCATGTTGTGATTTTCAGCTTATGGGGTTTGGTTTTGTGGAGGTTTTTCTGAGGTAAATAAAACCTTAGTACATGATTCTAAGCAAGAGAAATGTCTCCCCAGAGATCACTGCAGCAACATATTTAATCTCTAGGATTACGTTGCTTTGTAGATTGCTGTAGTGCATTGAGGTTGACAAATTTACCTTGTCTGAGGCTTTATCCTGTGAAGACTTATGAAAATACTGCTGAAGGAAAGCATCAGCCAGTTGAACATTTTGAATCCTTACTTTTTTCACAAAGCATCCTACCATTAGCCTGTTGATATCAGGTTTCCACTTAAAGCTCTGTGTGGTAGTACCGAGGTACTTGAGAAAACAGCACAAGGGAGCCCTGGATATACAAGGAAA
>WEIS01034631.1:22720-34998 GCA_013389965.1 Todus mexicanus
TGTACCTGATCCGAGTTCGACCAGTGCTTGTTATTCAGTACTTTCTGACAGAAGAGTGAAGATTGCCCATGTCCAGAGTTGCCTGGCTTCTTTCAGGGCTGGGGTCCTCTACTCTGTGGCTGCCAGTTGAGCTTTTTGTGCTGTGAAAGGAAGGCATTTTTCCATGGGAGTGCGACAGGTGACTACACGTCTGGGTTCTCTATGGGAGAAGGCCAAGATGGTAAAGGAAACATAATTCACATTTGAAATAGGAGATCATTGAGGTAAAGACTTGCACAGTTATTGTACCTGGACAGCCTTTGTAGAGTGTGTCATGTGCAAGCAGCTTGCTTGCAGCAGAGGTGTTGTGCTGAGCTTCATCTCAGATTACATCAATCTAGCTGTTTCCCAGTTTCCATTCCTCCCCTCCTTTTTTTTTTAAGTTTCATTCATGCTTTAGTCCATTGTGTACTGTGGTGTGGAGTAGTACCTGGGAGAGTTGAAGAGAACCCATCAAAGTGTTTTGCATAGGTCATTCATCCTCTTTGTACTGTTTTGTCTTGGCTTTGGCCACTGGCTTTACAGTGGGAGCTCCGGCCCAGTCACATCATTACTGCTGTAGTTCACAAGAAGTTGCCTTTTCTCATTGGCTTTCAGATGCAGTATTCTAAATAAAGATTCTTGGGTTTTATTAATACTTCAGTATTGCAGTATCCAAGATGTCTCTTAAAACGGTGATGGAAGGACTTGATTACTCCTTTTGGCTTGGTAACGGCTGCTGGCTGTTGTGTGATGTCTACTTGCAGCTGTAGTGCTCTGCTTTGAGAATCCTGTACTTGTGCCATCCTGTTAAGGGACTATTGCACACAAATAAACTGTACTATTCGTGCAACTGCAACGATGTAAGTGAGTTTAAGACGATGAGGTCCAAGATCGTGGTGAAAAGAGGTACTTGGCTGCTTAAACGTTCTGCAGCAACATCCTTTCTCCTTCGATCGGACCATTTCATGTCTTCTTTCATATCTTCATTTATACATATGTTTATGTTGAGAGTGGATCTATGTGACGATAATGGTTTATTTATAATTACAGCCTGCTTCGTAGTGTCGTGCCCCACAGATAGAATTGGCACTTGCTCTTCTTGAGCGCTCCACTGGAGAATGTGATTATGGGACAGGGTAACTTCGTTTTAATTGTTTTGCCTAGTGAAGAGCTTCTGAAACAACTCCAGGGTGAAGCATGTAGAGGTCATGATTTGGTGTGGCATAACTTGATGAGAGAGAAACATAGGCAGCTTTGCTGCAAGCAGATCTTATAGGAAAGTCTTGACTAGTTGTATAAAACCATTGATTAGCATACATCGTAATTTTCTTCCAGTTTATACCATCTTGTGGTGGAGCGTGTATTTAGAAATGCTCCTTTTTTAAATTTTATTATAGTCTTCTTGCTCTTGTTTTGGAATTTCAAAGTGAGGCCCTTATGGACCAAAATAACTTACCTAAACATAGTTTTTCAAAGTGTGAATGCTTTCAAGAGGCCAGCACCTTACTGGTTAAGGAAAGGTAAGATCTGGAGGCAGTAATCTGCTGTATGTTCTACCCAGTTATGTAAGCAGTACATGTATTTGCATTAACACACTTAGTACATTAGAAGTGCTCAATTTAGGAAGTGTTAAATATTAACTTGTACATACTAACATTTTTTTGGGGCATCTGCACTTCAGTATTCAAATATGGTCAGACTAGATCTTGTGGTGCCTACATGTGAAAACAGAATGAATGCGATTTGAATGCTTGGCCTTATTTCTCATGTTTCCTGGCTTGAAGGAAGAGCCCTTCGCATTAAAGGAGGTTGGCAAAGGAAAAAGAGATTGTTTAAAAACAAAGACATGTTTTGAAATTGTTACAACAGCAACAGAAGATCTGTGTAAAAAAATTGATATTTTTTCTGCATTTTTCTTGACTGACACTTGAACTAGAGGTGACGTGGGAGTGCGATCTTGTGGATATCCAATGGAGGCTGCTAAAAACTGCACTTTACTGCACTCATCCCATTGGTGGAGCTGTGCTTATATTACGATTGAGTAGTAGCGCTCAGGAAAATTGGGTTCTGGTGGCTTAGGGTGTCCTCTTCACAGTGACAAATTGCTTTCATTCATTTTCTTTTTTAATTTCCTTTTCACGCTGCTTTAAAATACTTCTGTTGTTGCACTTGGCTTTAAGATAAAAAGACAGTTTACAAAGGTTGATTAGGTGCCTGTTATGCTCCATACACAAGTACACCCTTAAATATGTAGCTTAATATATGCAGACTCTAGTCTTCCTAGACCCATGTTGCTTTGTGCCTTAATGTAAGGATTTTAGTTTTATAAAGCTGTTGGCCAGCTTAAGCTTTCTGTTGGTTTTCTTGAGCTTAAGCTGTTCTATTATTTTGCATCATTTTCAGTAGTAAAGAAAACTGAAGAATAAATGAGGATGGTCTGATGAAGAACTGAAGGGCATATTTTAGTCTGCAGTCATGGTTTGAGTGCAACTGTTTAATTAGCTGCACCGGCATATATGTTGCAAGTATGTGCCTCCTCCTATGAATTTATTGCATGTGCTTGGTAAGCAACTTTTAAATGCTTCTGATTGCAGTTTTTGAAAAATTGGTTTTTTGATTCAGGAAAGACCCTAGTTTGTGCGAAGATCTGTTTTCCTATTTTGAGGCTTTTGATGCTTGCCTGCTTTAAAAAAAAAAAAAGTGTAAACAAAAAGTGTATTAAGTGTGGACGGGAAAAATCCTTCTCTATTTCTCTCTTTACCCGTTCTGCCCCACCTCCCCCCACTCCCCAAGCAGAAGAGACTAACCAAACTAAACTTTCCACTGAGTTCACCTTTGGAACTGAAAGTTTCTAGCCCTAAACAGTTCGCTTTGATGACAGATTAAAAGAAGGGGATTTGAAGGACTGACTTGGAATTGTAGAAGGTATTCTGTTCATTTTTTATACACTAATGGGTCAGTTCTGAAACTCTACTTTATGGAGTAGAGCCTCTTTTGCTGGGTGTGATTTTTAAAATTTTTATTATTCCTCCCTTGCAGAGACTGCCCTTGAAGATTTATAGATTTTACTTCTTGTTCAGACCTGGCTAAATGGTGGCACTCAAAATTGAGCCTGCATAGGTTTTAACTTAAGAACAACAAAACCCACAATAACAATATTTGTATCTCACAGGTAAAGCATCAATATTATGTATAGCATGCCAGTTGTGCAAACTAATGCTGTCTGTTCTTGATGCATGTAAGTTTTATTTGTCCTTGCCTGATTTGGAGATAATTTGGGGCAGTCCCAAGTGCCGATATGGGCTGGGCAGGGACTGGCTTGAGAGCAGCCCTGAAGAAAAGGACTTTGGGATACTGGTTACTGGAGAAGCTCAACGTGAGCCGCCAGTGTGCGCTTGCAGCCCCAAAAGCCAAGCGTATCCTGGACTGCCTCAAGAGAAGCATGGCCAGCAGGTCGAGGGAGGGGATTCTCCCCCTCTGCTTCACTCTCGTGAGACTCAGCTGGAGCGCTACGTCCAGTTCTGGAGCCCCTGTTACAAGAAGCAAAATACATTGGTTTCCATTGCAATGTTGTATTTTACAAGGGTTGAGCATACTCACTCTCATATCTGTTTTGTATTTATTTAGAAGCCCTTTAAAGCAGATACTGTCTTGCATGCTTTGAGCGTAAAGGAGAGATGAACACTTTATGGTCTGGATGCCAAACTGGCAGATGTCCTGAATGATGTGTAGCAAGGCTGGAAGCAAGCAATGAATGCATGAAACAGAGCCAGGAGGTGCTACCAAGTTCAGTATTTACTGGGAGCCAAGGACCAGAGACCTCTTTTTGCTCAGAGGCAAGGTATCCCCAGTCTGCTAGCTGGCAATGTTTTGCCTGTTTAAAAGATATTATCTTTTGCATCCCAAAGCTGTGTCTGAGGAAAAGACATTGCAGAGTAGTTAATGCAGAAGAAATCTCAATGTGTGATTTTATTTGGATTTTTCGCTATGCTCTGCTGACAGAGTTCCTACTCCTCCACCACATTTATACGTTTCATTGATAATCTTCGTGGGTTTTGATCCTGAGAATTTACAGATATTTTTCTGTAGTGAAATAACAGGGTTGTAGTTGCAGATTGGGATTAATTTCTCAACCATGCATATTTTGTTTATACTCAGTTACCACCAGGAGCTGAATCTCCTCAAATAGCAGAAGTCAAACAAAGTGGTCTGGTCTCCTTTTGTCTACCTCTCTTGTTACCTTCAGGCAACTATGGGAACATGAAGATTTTAAATCTCTCGGGACAGCATTAGTATTAAACATAGATCCCTGATGTGGAACAGTCAGCCGAAATGTATGCACACCTGTGTATTTGTGATCTGTGCAGTATGATTAAAGCTACACTAAGATGAAACAAAACAATCTTCTCTGTTTCTGAAGATGGCGTAAGTATTTCTTTCAGGGGCTTGGATAGAAATGTTCCTAGAGCCTGGAGACCTCCCAGCTGTGGAAGTGGTATGGGAAGAAACTACTGTCCTTGTCAATAAAAAGGCTGAAGCGTCCTGAAAGAGTTAAGCTCTAATTAGCTCATTCATAAGGTATTTAATACCCTTATTAAACTCAACTGCTTGTTCACTCTTTTTTTTCTTTTTTTTTTTTCTTCTTATAGTGAATAAAATTTCTTGAAGAGCTGAGCCTCTGCCTCTTAGATCAGAGGCTCACATGTTGAAGCTGGCAGTGCTAGAGGCTAGTTCCTATCTGTGTGACAGCATTTTTAATTTAACAGGACCGTCTTTGATGTTCTCGAATATTTATAGGCAGCTTCAGATCACTCCAGTATGTATTCTTCTTAATTGAAGCAGAAGTTAGTCCTCACATAACAGATTTTTTTTTTCTCCCCTCTGTTTACTCTTGGGTCACTTTTGGATTTGCAGTCATCAGAGTGGTTTGGGGTTTTTTTTCTGTTACAAAAATACTGCTTAAATACTTACAGGAGGAATGTCTGTGTTTCCCTTCTAGTTTCTGCAGCTTGGGGGTTGTAGTTACAGCATCTTAGCTCCTTGTTTGAGCCTCACTACAGACACTTACATTGTAGAAGAGGCAGATACAGTGAAATAGAGTTTCATCAAAATGCAGTTCTGGTGAAGCCTTCTGCCGCTGTCTCTGGGCACTCAGGTGTGCCTGCAGTGAGTCAGACCTGAGGTCTGCTTAGGTCGGAGCTGGCATGGGTGCCCTCAGGAAGACACAGAAGTGTCTGTCAGACCCCTTAGAGAAAGAGTAAGTTATAGTCATGGTTTGTAGTTTAAAGAGGAACTGAAAATTTGGTTAGTTTTAGTGGGAGCTAATCAGAAATCATGGAAAAAAGTTTTAGTTGGAATTTGCCAATTTAATAAAATGAATTGTTCCACTCAGGTGATTTGACTTGCATGAAACTCTGACCAAACTCAGCCAGGAATCTTAAAAAAGATACCTGATGGGTCAACTAGCTAGGTTTTTAACCTCAGCTTTCTTTGCCTCAGCAGCTTGCTAGTCACACTGTCTCTGACTCCAAGCATTCTCAGGCGTCTGCAGCCCTGGAGGTGGGCTGTCCTGGAACTGCCACTGTGTGTCCTTTCAAAAACAGAGATGTGGAGAGGTTTGCCAGATTAAATTAACTAGTTTTGGTGTCTTAGAAAGGCCTGCTTGTGGTTTGAATCTTTGCCTTGGCTGTGCTGCAGAAGGAAGTGTATATGTCACATGAAAGTGTTTCCTCAAACTGGTTTTTATAGTAGACTTCTCTTTCCCTCCTTTCTCTGACATGTTTCTCTTTTGCTTTATCCTCTTGGCTCTCTGTTGCGGATCTTGTGTGAACTACCTTATCACTGATGTTCCATCCCAGAAAAACTTTGTCATGACCAACTGGGACAGCAAAGCACAAAAGGTTCTTTTCCTAGAACTTTTCCATGTGGATGCTGATACTTCAGGCAGATTTCTGTATCCTGCTCTGCTGTGGTCAGTTTTTGTTGTCAAGTTCTGTATGCTTTGCATTACATGATGATCTCCTAACTAGAGTTCTTTTCTCCTAGACATATTTGGAACTCTGTTATCAAAGTCGCAGATTTTTTTATGTACTAATTTGAATGGTTTCACTTTGTAAAAAATTCCATCTTTCTGTGGTGATAATTTATTTTAATGCATGGCCTATTGCGGAAGAGGTTTGTGGGTTTAGATATAACTGCTATAGATGCACTTCTTTGTTGGTACGGCCTTTTCTAGTTCAGCAAACAAAATCAATTATGTCACTGCCTACATATCTAAATAGTGCTGGAAAACGACCACATGAAAAAAGCTCTTGATTGCCTGTTTGATAGAAATAGTTTGCTTAAAGACTAAGGCTTTTCTTGCTATAGAAATTCAGCAGGGAAACAGAGATGTGTAACTTACTAATGTAGCAGTGAGAGTTTCTAAAACATGCTAGTAAACAGAATTTTTACTAACATACAAAAGTGGGGAAAGTTCTTGATAGTGCTTTTTCTAAAAAAAAAAAATTGAAATCTGCCTGTGGCATCTAAACATTTTTTCACAGTTAATTTTAAGGGAAGAGCTATTCAAAAAGTGAAACAGCTGTGTATCGTCTTCAGGAGTTCAGCGTTCGTATGCATTCTGCTAAAGCTGATGTGAAGTTGTTTTCTGAACTGCGTGGCTGCATCTAGGGATGCATGGATGTGATGTTCCCTCCTCCAAACTGTTGTTAACAAAGGTAGTTTTGCTTCCTGATACATGCCCTGCAGTATCCTTGTGAGACAGTAAAATTGATGAAATATGGAAATACTTAATGATTCTGTCTTTGGAAAGGATTTGTCCAACAATCAGAGTTTGGTATTTGTTTGATTTTAGTAGAGCTTTGGTAGAGCTGTAGTTGGGAGCTGGTCCTAATGATCTAAGGTTGTTCTTCATTGAATTTTCCTCTGTCCCACCTCTGAAATGTGGTAGTATTGCTAGTCCAAAAAAGTTACAGAAACAAAACCAAAATACAAGTAATGTGTGGTACACAGGTGAGAATTTTAACCAGCTCTGCAACCTTTTCTTGAGGTAGGGGAGGGGTTTCCTAGCATTTACTTGGTTACTTGAGCTCACATCTCTGGAAAGGGCTTTGAGAGTGTAAAACACGATTTTGTGGCAGTAACTCTGATTGCACTGACACCTCTTTTGCAAGCGAGTGAGCCCCTTCTTGTGTAGGTTGCTTCCTCTGCGTGGGGTCGTGTCACAGAACCATCATTGTTAGTGCTCTGTAACTAAGATGGATGTCTCTTCACCCTGGTTCAGGTGCAAGCTGGTCCCTCCTTGCTGCTGAGCAGTCTTGCCTGAAGTCATCAAAACCAAAGGGAAAGTTGCTAATAGAGCCCAACTGCTCTTTAGGGCTTCTGGCAGATGATATCCCAGGGCACAGAGGGGAGAAGGAATGTGTAAGCAATACTGTTGCTGATATTGCTAGTAAGTAACCTCCTAGATAAAGGTCTTTGTCAGACTAGGTCATACTGCCTAGGAAACGAAATTCTATTTTTTTATCAGTTGTACTATCCAAGTGCTGCTGAATCTTGAAATCTTGTCTTTGTAAATATATTCCAGATGAAATGGATACTGCAGTCTTCAAAACAGAAAACACAAACTGAGGCACCCTGTTCTGGGGATTAATGCCAAACATGTTCTTAAGGCAACGAAAGTCTGACCTAGGTTAGGACTGATTAAGTTAGGAAGGCTGAGAAAAGTAGTAAGAATCCTGAATATCTGTCAAGGAAAGGTTGTGAGACAGGGAGCTTCACTTTTTTATAGTATTCTTGGTAGAAAGAAAATAATAAAAGATGCTCAGAAGAATAGAGAGAAGTTGAACAAGCCTTAGAAGAGAGCCATCCTAAAGCAGTTGCTGGGCGTATAACAAACTGTAAAAACTGAACAGCTGGAGAATACCCTTTAGTGCTTTTTCTGCCTTCAGAGGCATGGCAGTTATGGCTGCCCTGCTTTAAGGAATGGTTCATGAACTCTGTTAGAGGAATTTAATCTTTGTATCAGTACAATAATGTGGCATATCCATGCCTGACTGTAGTGCTCCGTTTCTCAGCACAAAATAGCATTTTTTAATCTGAAAGATAATATGCAAGTGAATTCACAGATTTTTGCTACTTGTGTTATTTTGAATTAGCACTACAAACTGTGCCTCCTGGAGGAGGAGTTGGTTTTATTTATCTTTTCAAGCTGAGACTGCTACCAGAAGAATATAGTGATTTTTACTTTTGTTTAGTTTTTAAAAAAGCTCTTTAGAAATAAAGTAACTTACATTTGCATTAAAATTATAGTTATTTTCAGAACAATTACAGGCATTTTCACTGCTTCTCCTTCAGCTTCTTTCTTATAGAAGACAGTATAGCCATTTTGAAAAGCAATTAAGATTGTGCCATTTGACCAGGCCTGTATGGGTACCTGTGGTTTTAGTTCAGGGTTGGTTGTTTGTTTTTTTTTTTGACCGTTTAGAAACCTGTCAGTGAAATGTCCTTTGCAGATGCTGGGGGATAACTGTTAACAGTGAAGAGGTGAATTATTGGAAGTATGAAGAGAATGGGTTTGAACAAAACATATGCTCTGCTTTGTTACAGGTGAGCATATGCTGCCTATGCGTGCAGAAGCTCTGAAGTCCTGGAAAGGATAGCTTTTAAATCGTATGTTTTAGGAAAATATTTATAATATGTCTTCTGATGTTGGCCTGTTCCTGTCTCATTAGCTGGTGCGGAATTGCATCTCTGATATTAAGACTCTAGGGTCGTATTTCTATTACTGAGGCAGGTAATGGGTGAATAAACTTCATTCACGCTGCTTAAGACTTGGCAGCTAATCCGTGCGAAGCAGCAGTGCTCCCCTGCTGTCCTCCAGAGATCCAGATTGCTTTTCCAAGCCCACGTTCCTGCTCTCCGGGGTGAAAGTGGCAGCCCTGCCTGGGAAGGGGGGAGCAGCTTTCCAAAGAGGGGCTCCTTTGCTGATTATAGGCTGGACGTGTTGTTTCTGGGTCTGGCAGCATGATTAGAAGAGCCCTGATGGATAAGGAAGGAATGATGTTGAATGTGGATGGGTGAGCAAGGGGATAAAGAAAAATTAGGCTCTGTTTTCTTTCCTGGTGTTTTCTTTCCTTTAATTTCTCACTTTCAGATTCCTTCTTGTTCTTATGTGAATTCTCAGTGCACTACCATGGACACATGGTACCGTCTTTGAACTCTGGGATGAAACTGATTGGCAAGGTAGAAAATTAATTAAAAGTTTGTAATCTTAACATTTTGATCCTGTAATTCTCTAATACAGATTGCTATTGTGCCATCACATCAGTCTCAGTTGAATAACTAAGTGAAGGTATTAAAAGCCAAGACTGCTCTTCCAAGGAATGTGGTAAAGAGCGGGGGAAGGCTAAGCAATGGTGTATAGGATGAGCTTTGCCATAGCCTGACTCCTAGAGTTTTTCACAGCTCATTTTGACATTGCTGAATAACTAGGAACAAATAACAAAAGCTTTTTAGCTGTGTAAGTTAAGGAGTCAAAATTGACACCACTGTGCCATGAAAACAGGCTGAGAAATCCAGTAGTTCTCAGACTAAATGAGGATCTTTCCTTGCTGACCAGAAACGACGATGATACTGAATGTGGAAAAATGGAGAATGTTTGAGGTGAAAGTATTAGAACCAAGGTTTCTCTTAGCTTACATGTTGGAAAAGGATACTAGATTGACTCTGACATGGCAGCTACTGGATGTCAGCAAACCATTGGATATGAGGGAGTGTGTTACCTTAGCTAAGATGTAGAGTAAGTGCAAGAATTGTGTCCTGAGTTACCTCCTTTCAGCCACACTTCATGTTACATGCATGAGGTAGATATCCTGGTAAGAATGTGCCTTAAGGTGGTAACATGATTTAATGGATCCTTGGGCTGTGTCCTGTGAACTATACATGCCTGATCAGCAGCTTGAAGGGAACCAGGGAAAAATGCCGAATGCTGGAAAACTGAAGGATGATGAAGAATGAAGAGGACTCTAGGATTTGATAGCTGCATAGCATGTGAACAAAGGTTTGTCTAGCTTTCTAAAGCTTTAATCTGGAGAAGTAATCCTGCATCTTGCAGATTTTATACATGTGCAGAGAGACTAGAAATAGATTATAATGGTGACATGCTTTATTGGAGAGGACTGGAGCATAGAGAAAAGCTAGAGAAAAGCTTGAGTCAAGCTTTGCTGGTAAGCAGCGCTTCGAAGTATTTGGCAGGGAGTGCAGTGCCAGCCAGGATTGTTGGATCGGAACAAAGACTTTTGAAGAGATGCTAAAGGTTGAGAAAGCAAACGATGCTCTCTACTGTGGAGTCCTCGAGCTGTAGGTGCCTTCTGTAGGTAGACTTCTAGGAAAAGGGATGGGAATGGAGTGGGAAGGATCCACATAAAGGCTTCTGTAGAAGGATGGGCCTATAGTGAAAGTTAGCAGGGTGGACTTGAAGTAGGTGAGATTCAAAAGGGATGTGAGAGAGCATGGACTCCAGCAGTGAGTGGGTATGTAACACAAAGTGGGCAAAAGATGAAGGAGGTTTCAAAAGAAAGGAGAGCTGATAAAACTGGGCATTGTACAGGATGCTGAGGAAAGGAAGGCGGGAAGCCTGTAGTAGTGATTAGTATATGGTGAAGAAGACGACTGTGATCTTCTGCACTAGAAGAACTATGCAGTGGGTTTTGGAGCCATGTTTGGTCCTCTGTGTGCCATGCTCAGATAAGAGATGGGACTGTTGCTACTCTTGAAAGCCATAGCACTGAAACAGCACATCAGATTTTTGTAGATGAGAGATGAAGATTCATTTCTGATGCAAGATGTCAGTTTTTATTATTCACCTGTGCGAGAGAGTAAGCAGACAGTGTAAATGTCTTATTTCTTTAGTGTTGACAGTCTTGCATATATATGTGGGTATTTTTATATAGAAGATTCTGTGTACTTGAAAGAGTATAAGCTATAAATCACTTAAATTCATGATACAATGATGAATTAGAGCAGGCAGTAGTTCTAGAGCGAGGAAGAATATCAAGGAGTCAGATATGTAATACTTTTCATTTAAATTTGTGGTTCTGTAGAACTTGATTTGCAAGTACTTTCCTTGAATGGAGAAGAAGTCGGAAAAAAAATGATAATAACCTCTAACTAATTCAGAGTTAATCTTCATGTAGTTGAATTTCTCTTCCCCTTTGTTTTTGAGGGTTGAGAAGGAAGCTTTGGTTTGTTTTGAAATGTGATGCTTTTAGTCCTGTACAGTTGGAGGTATCTGATGAAAGTTAGTTGCCTTTATTAAATCTAGGCACAGATGTGTGGTGAAAGAGAATTAGGAAGAGAGAATTTCTTGTATGCTGCTTAAGTGACATTTTTAGTATAGCATCTTATCTCTGTTCCTTTAACATGGACCAGGTCTAAAAGGACATTGAAGGGAAATGCCAGGGTGTTGTAGAATCTCTGCATTCTCAGCCCAGCCCTGTGGGGCCTGTTTGAACAATCACTGATGCCCGAGTCATGGTTTTCCTTCATGATGCTTTTATAGGTGGGACTCTTTCTTCCACATTTTGGTATTTCGTGATGAAGTTAAATAGGATTGCTATTTCTCATATCGAGAGACCTTACCTTTCTTCATTAAAGCTAATTAATAGTTCTTTGGAAATCAGTTCTGTGCACTTCATAAAGTCAGCGTTAGGGATTTGATGGAATTAAAGCTCAAATAAAGCAGATCCAAAAGTTAGCTACTTGGGTATGCGTGTCTCAAAGTTACATCAGGATTTACTGGGTTTTTTTGCTCTAGTAGTGCACAAAGGAGGGGTCTTATGCATAAATAGTTGTGTTGGTGTGTGCTAGTCTGTTAGGTTAATATACTACTTTTTTTAGTCCATGTCATAGAATCTGTGCTGAAATTTTGTCATCAACTTTCATTTCATTGCAAAGTTTGTAGTGTGAAGTGTTTGACTGCTCTCTTTCCCCAGCCTCTTTGCCCAAACCAAGTTTCTGAAATTGTAGTAGGAGATCTGAAGCTGCTGCTTGGATTGAAGCCATTTCTAGAATGAAATTCACAAAGCCAGAGCTTCATTTTTCCAGAATTAAATGCTAAAACAAACTTCTAAATTTCAAAATATGACTTAATGGCTCTTTTGGGCCTCACTCATCCCCTTGCTTCAATCACCTGTGCAGAACTGTTAATCAGTATTGCTGTTTTGCGTGGGTTTTTGTTTGGTTTTCTTTTCTGT
>WEIS01034639.1:2203-15441 GCA_013389965.1 Todus mexicanus
GATTTTGTTTAGTTGGCCAATCTCACAGGCTTTGTTGCTGTGAAATTAAATAGGCTGAAATCCCTGCATTCAAAATCCTGAACCATATTTAACTTTTTAGGAGTGGTCATGAACACACTTTTGATTCACTCATCCCATCAAATTTCATATAACAATGATGCAGGGAATTTACCACCTAGAAGCATTACGCTAATCTAAACTTATTCCAGTTTCGAACCCAGAACAATTTGAAAGTGCTTCTGTTGTTAATAAAACCAGCATCAGTAGGTGTTAAGTCTCTTAGAAGATATAGGTTTAAGAAACTGATTCAGGAAGTCTGCGATACTGCAGATACTGAAGCCTGTACTCGGCTGTACTGCTCCAGGCTGGCATTTGCATTACTGGATTACCTTTCTTGCTCCTATCACATTGCTGTTTCTAGCAAATTTGATTCATTATCATTGCTTCATTTTCAGTATTATACCAGTTTCCTGGGCAGGCAATACAATATACTGGGTTCCTCAGAATTCTCCAGAAGCAAAAGCCTCCCACAAAACCCCACTCCCTTCAAAGTGCCTATTTAAGCATGGATTTGTGTGTCAGGAAAGCAGCCACACATGCCTTTTTCTGTATGCTTGCTAAATGATACTTAACCTACTGTGCGAGAATCTAGAGAAGATTGTTTTCTTCTCGACTTTTTCTGAGGAAATTTTTTTTTCCTTTCTCTCTAAGAGGGTCTTTTCTGTTAAGCTTTTGGGGAAGCAATCTCTGCTAGAAGGCATGATCATGATCATAAATGCATCTCACCACTGCAATTCGTGTGTGAGAATTACTGGGAGCAGCCCTGTGATTTAATCTGATCCACAGGGGGCTGAGAAAGAAGCAGGCAGAAGGAGTGTATGCCCAATTTATCAACAGCAAATCGGACAAAAAAAAGTACAGTTCTAGTCTGGTTTTGATGGAGACCTGAGCTTTCGACAGAACTATTTTAATTAAAAATCTTTCTGGTCAATGGTACTTGTTTTCTGCAGAAAATTGTAGCTGAAGCAGGGATCATAATCCTAGCTATTACAGTTTGTAACATTATTGAAGTCTTTCATATACTTACTTTGATTGTCTTATACTCTTCTTTTTAGGCTATGTTATCCCCTTTGGTGTGTTCTGGCCATGTGCATGTGACTGCTGTGATGAACCATTTCCCTGTCAAATAAAGTGAAAGCAGAGGGCACGCTGATCTACATGTTTATGACAGGGAACAACCCAACCTACAATGAAGAATACTGTTCTGCAGCACCTGGACTACAGTTCCCAGGAGGCAGTGCAGCTATCAAAATATTTTTCTTTTCCACTGCCATTTCAGGCTATTCTCTCTAAAAAAAGTCTCCTTAACTGCCCATTTTCCAAGCAGCTCTAACCAAGAATTCTCAATGAGACAATAGAGGAAATAACAGAAGAGAGACCTAGTTAAAGGAGGGAAAAAAGAAACCTAGACTTCCAATTTTCAGATGTCATCATCTTCTAATGAGTTTATTTTCTATTATGTGAAGTACTTAGGCTGATTCTTCAGAAAAAGTGGAAGTTAATAATGATCAATCTACATTTATTCTGCACATAACCGTAGAGGTTATGATGCATGGCATAATTGCAATGTTCTGAATGTTTCCCTTTTATAGCTGGCTGCAGAGACTGTAATAGCCTGTTACTCACCTCTAGGTAAAACAGTTCTTCCTTTCGTTTAGGTGGCAGGAATTTGTGCTTCTGCTGCTGAGATTTTTGAACTTGATCCTGACTGGCAGTTGTAGACTGTAATTATCATACAAACAACATTGTTTTCTCATTCTCCTTTCAAAACAATCCCAATGCACCTGACAACAATATTGTATCAAACAAGACAAAGATGCTCTTGGAAAGGAAGGAGTTTTCCTGAATGCTCTTCATTATAGGGAAGAATTTATCATATGCTTTAAGTGTTCTTGTTTCTTTGTTTCTTTTCTCTTTGTCTCAAAGATGATAAAGAAATAGAGAGGACCTGAGGTTAGATCTGGCATAATTTCAACATTAGTCTGTCTCTTATTCACCAATTAATTATTTATCTATTTCCCTGAGAAAGACAATCGACATGCAAACAAAATCAGGATGTACTATGTGTATTTACAAGCAAGTGAAACACAACGAAGATTAAAGAAAGGATTGTAGGTTTAAAATATTCTTGAAGATAACACACTAGGGATAAAGTGAAAATTCATGAATGTATTCAAGTAAATTGGCCCAAATCCATGTTGGCCATTAATCCACAGCTCACAGATGAATTTGTTTCACTGTTACTTAAAACCAGAACAAAACCTGACTCTGGAACAGTTACATTGAGCTGACAACCTCGGCACAGAGAACAATGTACTGGATTAGACTAGAGAAAACACATTTAGTTAGATAGCTGCCACCAAAGAGAAAGGATGAGCTTGTTGCTATGTCTTTAGAGTACGACTGAGGAGAGCGGGATTCACTTATTATGAAAATCGTCTCCTCTCTGTGGGTCTGTTCCTGGAATAAAATACATAACATACATCTATTTTTACCTTTCAGCATCATGAAAGCCCTCAGAGAAGCCATGCTGTGCCACCATTTGGGACCAAAGCCAGCCTTGGAGAGCACAAGCCATGCACCTTTTGTGCCTGAAGGATGACCCATGCAGAGCCCACTCATGTGTACCTGAGTGATAGCTCTGGCCATTTCAGCCAAAATGTGGCTAAAGTTTGAAGGGAAGAATGTAGTGATACAGTTATCTGTGCTGGCTGACAAAAAGGATGAGCAAAATTGGCTGGAGATGCCCCACGGGAGGTTATATCTGAGCCAGCAGAGCTGCCTAGCTCTGTTGAGGAGCTGCCATGGGGTGTCTGCCCTGAGGCGGCACGCAGCCCAGCACATGGGATAATGTCTTTTCCACTGGAAGCTGTGAGCTGGGTGAGCTTCCCTCAGCTTGCCCAGCATCCCCTTTCCCTCAGGACTTGGTGTGGCACCCTCATGGACAAGAGCAATGGTGAAAGGACGGTGACCCTGCTGCTACATCAGAAGCCCTTTGGTGGCTGTCACTCCGGAGGAGGTAAGGCCTGGAGGCACAGGCTTCAGTTGTCTTTGGGACGATGGGGACATCATGGTGTTCAGAGCTCCATGTTTACATTTATAACTGATTTAGAGGGCCTGTGAAAGGATTTCCTGGGTTTTTTTGAGGAAACTTGAGAGTAAGAGTGTGAGAGGAGCTCTCTGGGCAGGTGCCAGATCCTTGTCACCCCTCAGCCGACCCAGAGGTTGCTTCATCATTTGTGAAGTGACAGAAAGACATTGGGGCGCTGCTGGAAGGTCCAAAGCGGACAGCACTGAACACAGTTCCTGGAGTCCAGAGGTCTTGAGAGGATGGTCCCTGCTTGGCAGAGTGGCTGTTGGAAGCGTCCTGCTTAGGGCAACAGCCAGCACTGGGGAACGGGAGGTTATTCATAGGAGGTTTCTTTGTGGATTTCATTAAAAAGTTTTGGGGAGAGGAAGAAAAACCAAACTTTGTGGTGCTGCTTCACAAGGAACAGGTGCCAGGGAGCCAGAAGATCTGGTGGCTCCCTGAGGCCTGGCAGGAGCTCTGGGGGGTGGCAGGACACGGCCTCCCTGCAGGCAGCAGGGCAGCTTCAACCCCCAGCATCGGGTACCTCACCCAGCTCGTTGAGACCCACAGGTAGAGCTGTGGGGAGCAGGAGACTGGCACTGCCATGTCAGGGGGTGGTCCATGGGCAGGTGGGGAAGGCCCTGGGGTCTGGTCGGGGTGTTCAGGCCTCAAAGTGCACTCAGGGCCCTGGCAGTGAGCTGGATGCTACTGCAGTAACTGGATGAGAAATGTAATTAGATGCCAGAGAATTCCATAAAAGGAAGCATCTGATTAAAATAAGCATTTTTACTGAGCATGTACTTCAGCTGTGGGACATATTGTCACAGGAAGAAACTGAGGCCAAGATCTTAAAGAGATTGAAGAGGGTTTGGTCAGTTATGTTATAGCAAGATCGCCCAGATTTGGCATAATTTTTGTCAGATTTCAGAGAGATTTTAAAGTGTGTGCTCCAGGGAAGAGCGGAGTCTCTCAAGAGATTAATTTGAGATTTAAAGCAGAGAAAAAAGTATACGTATGGCACTGCCCTCTTAAGCTACTATTAGAGAGGATAATGATCTGAACAGATTGCCACGTTGATAACATACGACAATTCCTATACTCGAGGCTGAGTGCAGCCATGAAAAACAACAGTCTGTGTGACAGGCATGTGATTTTAGGTTTTAAAAGGGCTACATCAACTTAGCTGCTGACAAATGAAGGCATATCTGACCTGAGCATCTTTCAATCAGTGAGGTTCCATCCTTCAGAAAAGAGGAATAACTGACAAAAATGTTATTGCTTCCACAAATTAATTCAGGTTTCCTGCTCTTTTATCAGGTACATAGCCTTTTGTTCTCTCTCTCCCTTGCCCTCCCTTTCTATTCGTGTTTGCATAGGAGACAGGAATCCTCCATCACTTAGGTAGTTGCTTGTACTTACAAAACCAATCTGGTGTTAAAACATTCCTGATGACATGTGAAAAATCGCCTCAGGATGTGCCAGTATATCAGCACAGCAAACAATAAGCAGGGCATGGAATCCAGTTGCAACTCACATGAGTTTAAATAACATCCATACAAAAGTCACAGTATGTGAATATGGAAAGCAAGCTGCCATGTGTAGCAGCAAGCCTGCTGCCATTCCCAGTTTGAGCAGCAAAATATGGTTTTTCAAAGTATACAGACTGCATTTTGTGACCTTAAAGAATTTCTGGATGAACTTTAAAGAGAAGGTTGCATTGGTTGTATTATGCCCTTCCCATAAAAGCACGCATCTCTGTAAAAGGTAATAAATTAGAAACATATTTCTTTATATACTCCTGACTCCTTTCTACCTATCGAAATGCTCAAGCACTTCATGAGATATTTGGATCCCTTTGCCTACCACTGAAGAGCGGTCATTTCTGGGCTGCAAACCAGCAGCTGCTGCATCATCCACTACTGAACAGTTTGAACATTGTGTGTGAAGGATACTATCTCTTGCTGAAACCACATGGCTGGTATAACGAGTAATGTGTGAACCTGGTGATTTTCAAATACTGTATTGCCACAAGCTGTGCCTCACGTATTTCTTGGATTCTGTTTTTCCTCACAGTGTGCCCTTCCTTTCCTCGCTATTTTTTCAACATGCAGTTCGAGCTACCATAAAAATAGCTGAGCAAAATCAGATTGATTGTAGCAAACAATGTGAAACTGAACTTCCTCAACAGGAGGTGTGCATCTGCTTTGCTTCACCCCATCATTCAGCATTCTTTTGTCAGAACTGTTGGGACTTTACAGTTGTTATTGTGGACTCTTTCTGTTGCATGCAGACATATTTTCTTTCCAGGTCACTCTGCATGTTGGTTCTCACCTCTCACTTGTTTGTTGTCCTCTTGTTTTCAGCACTGGCTGAAAGTTTGCTGGATTTTCATCAGAGATACTTGACACAGAAAGACATCAAAGATGTAAAGGAGCATGCTTATTTTGGAGTCTAGCTGGTCTGAAAAAAGAGGAAAAAGATAAAAAAGAAAATGCATTTGGAAATCTTAAATGAATCTTGACCTAAGCTCCAAGCAGCAGCAAGACATCACAGCTCTGAGACTGACAGATGCTTTACCGCTGTGACAGCAGTGGTTTTAGTAGATTATAGCTTGAGAACTGCCGTGTTTCCTGAATCAGCAAAACTGACTGCCTGGGAACTGAACTGCTAAATGCTTGAATGCTTATGCAAAGATCTTGCCTGGCTTCCTCCTGCTATCCAGAAGAAGAATTAGGGATGAATTACAGATGAAAATCTGGATTAAAGTGAACCTGAACTTTCATAAAGACCTCCCACTGCTCTTCACAGCTAGCTCTATCAACAGATGTGATTATCAAAACCTGGTGTGTAAACACTCCCAAACTTTGGGACCTGAATCCAAATCCTAATGTTGTTATTCAGGCTCATCAACCGAACACCTTTGAGTAACTCCAAGTGGGTACGATGCAACACATGCAGTGAGGTAGTGGATGTGTGTTTCAGTGTGCATTATGAAACTTCATGAACCCTCAGTGCCATCATTTGTAGCAATGTGGCACCAATCTCCAAAGCTTGTTTTGAATTGTGCAGTGAAAAATTATTGGTACTTAGGCTGCATAATCTTTTCCCTTGTTTTGTCATGAGCAAATGACAGTTTGAAATGAGCTCTGCTGCTTCAGTTCAGCATCTGATATGTTTGCTTACCTGACGCAGTGTACTTAGATGGTGATTAATGAGAGCTCTTGAGTCAGAGCCTATAACCAGGATAAAGCTCCTGAGGGAGGGAAAGGCTCTGACTGGTATCTCAGTCTGGCTGCTTATATATTGGTTCCAATCAGATTATTAAGAGGTTGTTACATTTCAACCCAAGACTCTTAAAGGTCCAAATAAATTTGTTTAGAATAAATGTTTATAATCTAACCTGAACCTAAGGAAACTGGTGGCTAACTTCTCTGATTTAATCAGACCCAGGCAGACAATTCATATTGGAATGCTCATTTTCTTCTGTGGCAATATCAAAACTGCCAACAGCATGCTTCTGTGTTGACACACGGAGATGCGGAAACGGCTGCAATATTAAACCTGGTGGTAGCTCCCTGTTTGTTACACAGGGGTATACAATAATAGAATTGTTTTGGTTGGAAGAGATCTTTCAGACCATCAAGTCCAACTGTTAACCCAGCACTGCCAGGTCATCACTAAACTATGTCCCTCAGCACCACATCTATGCTCTTTCGAGAACCTCCAGGAACGGTGACGCTACCACCTCCCTGGGCAGCTTGTTCCAGTGTGTAACAACCCTTTCAGCAAAGAAATTCTTCCTAATATCCAACCTAAACTTCCCCTGGCTCAACTTGAGGCTGTTTCCTCTTGTCCTATTGCTTGTTCTTTGGGAGAACAGACTGATCCCCACCTCGCTACAACCTCCTTTCAGAGAGTTGTAGGGAGCAAGAAGATCTCCCCTGAGCCTCTCTTTCTCCAAGCTAAACAAGCCCAATTCCCTCAGCTGCTCCTCCCAAGACTTGTGCTCTAGACCCTTCACCAGCTTTGTTACCCTTCTCTGGACCTGCTCCACCACCTCAATGTCCTTCTCTTAGCGAGGGGCCCAGAACTGAAGCCAGTATTTGAGTTGTGCCCTCAAGTAAAAGCACTCCAGGTCATCAGTGCATTTAAGTACAGGCCTATCTTTAAGCAAGTGTTTGAATATTACTGTCTTTCAACTTTAATGGGACTCTGGGCCACTGTTCAAGGATAAATTGATATTTGTGTTCCTTGAACACCTGAGATGGGCTTGCTCATTACTTTTTTGCTTTGCTGGATCAGGGTTTATAACTCTACAAGTTGATTTCTATCCTAGTCTGTCTAAGTATTTCAAGCACATATACAAAAATAAACCTAATCTTCCGCCAATGTTCTACCTCTCTGGGCTCATGACATCCAGGACACAAACCACTGATCTTTCCAATGATCTGACTCACAAATCTAGTTTTAGAAGGCACCGGCAGCTAATCACTCCTGCAGTCGGAATACCTACATTACTACATCTCTGTTGCATGTGACTAGCTTGGAAAATGAAGTTAAACTTGTACAATAGAAGTAATTTAATACATGATTTAGAACTTTAATCATCTTACTACAAATTAATTTGCATGCCTGCAAGCCTTTATTTGTATGAGTAACTCTATGTGTTTTGACGAGGAAGGAATATTAGTGAAGTTTGGCCTGCTGACTGTTGAAATGGTTGCATCATAGATCAGTGATAATATTTAAATGAAATGTAGCAGGTCCACTCATTGTTTGGGGGAAAACAGTTTCAGTTTTTCTGTCTTCTTTCCTTCCCTATCACTGTTGAATCTCGTGTTTTTGAAGAAAGGAAGAGGAGAATCAAGCCTTGAGTATCTCAGCCTGTAATGACAATATGAATATAATGTATAGGGAACCAAATAATTGTTCATACTTAACCTGATTACCTACTGAATGAAATAATAAATGAGATTTAGGTGGGTTACTGCTCTAATAAGCTAATTCTGTTGATCCTCAACAAAGCTTCAAGCACCTTTATGGCTGATAGAAGGAATACTTAGTATCTTACAGAACTGGATTTTATTGTTTAGATTCATAGAAAAATTTAGGTTGGAAGGGACAGCTGGAGGTCTGTAGTCCAACGTTTGCTCAAAGCAGGGCTAGCTTCAAAATCAGACCAGGTTGTGCCAAGCCTTGCCAAGTTTTGCAAATCTCCAAAGGTGGAGACTGAACAGCTCCTTTGGCCTCTGTTTCGGTGATGCTCTAGTCCCACTGAGATGGGTTTTTTTTCCGTATTTCCAATCAGTATTTCCCTTGCTGCAGCTTGTGACTGTTGTCTTTCACTCTTTTGCTGGGCACATCTGAGAACAGGCTGCATCTGTCTTCTCCGACGGATTAAGGTAGTGGACGACTGCAAATATATTCCCTTCTGGCCTTCTCATCGCCAGGTTAAACAAACCATTTGCCCCAGCCTCTCCTTGTACATCAGGTGGTCTGGTCCTCCAACTGTCTTAGCAGTCCTTCTCTGGAGTCTCTCCAGGTTGTCAGTAGCTGTTGTTCGGTTGGCCCCGAACTCCAGCTGTGGGGTGCTGACCTTGCTCATGGGGTATGTCTGACCCTGATGGAGGACTTTGCATTTGCCTTTGTTAAACTTCATGAGGTTTCTGCTAGCTTCTTCCTCCAGTTTGTTGAGGTCCTTCTGAATGGAAACCCTCCAGTGTATCAACAGCTCCTCCAGTTTGGGTGTCACTTGATGAGGTTGTGTTGTGTCTCCGCATCCATGGCCATATGGCATAGCAGCAGGGTAACATATTGACTTAGTCACCAAGTGATAATTTTAAGTTTATCTGGCAGGAATAGAATTCTTGATAATCATTGACCAGAATTCATGGAGTATTTTTGGCCACTAGACTAGACTGAATATACAATATATTTTAGAGTACATATTATGCTAATTAGAAATAAATATAGTAATTGTATTTTGATTACACACACTTCAATATGTTTTTATCTAGTGAAGGTATTTCTGATGGACAAGTTTGCATGGAAAAGAAATGGAATAATAGAATAATAATAGATAATCAGTAATATATAATTATACAGATATATAGGAAGTCGTCGGAATGATCTGAGTAGAAGAATTATAACAGCGCACTGCTCAATACCTGTGGCTCGATACCTGACCTTGCCCTCTTCAACCACCCTGATCTGCGCTGCTGCACTGTGTGTGCCTTCAGAAGTCACTCTGAAGCGCTCGCTTGCTTTGCTGTTATGCCTTATATTTGAGATGCCACCCATGTGTGTTGTGACGGCCAAGATGAAGGAAGGATGTGATGTTTTGGAGAAGTTATAGGGGGTTTAATTGCTGAAAATGCAAAGCAGGAAGCTTCTCCCTTAGTGCATTAGCCCACTCCGCTGCAGTCATTTTTCTTAATTGACATCCCTGGCTGCACTGGCGAAAGGAAGCAGACACTCTCTGTTAGGAAGCAGAGCAGTGTACGGTCTAATGCGACAGTGTTCTTAGCTTTCTGCTAATGCAATGTTTGCAGTATCCCACAAACACTGGGTCTCTTTGCTGAGGTACTGCAAGAAAAAAAAAGGTGACGGTCTCTTCCACCTTTTTTCTTTAACAAAAACAGGCCACACACTGTAGTCACATCCAACCTACCCTCTTCCTGGTGCTTAGGTTTATCAATGATAAAATAACAATAAATATTCATATTCCAGGTATTACTCACTCTTCTTAGAACAGCTCAGCCTAGGCCCAAGGTTCCCTTTCACCATAGAACTGATTCCACCACCGCCCTTCTCTTGGTGTGGAAGAAGCCACCTTGCCTCAATGAATCAGGCAGTGGTTAAGGCAGAGAGAGCTCTCTGTGGGAGACCACCATCTCCTTATACTTCACAGGGAGTTTTCCCAATGCAGGGCCTTCCATTACATTGCCAAGTCACAAAAGGGTACATTGCCATTCAAGAGGAAACATGGCTACAACATGCAGATCTACGCTACATTAGCCTAAAGCAGCAGGCAGAGCTGTTGGGTTTAGGGTCACATTTCAGGTTTGTTGTTGAGAAATGTCTCAACCTGTGAAATTGTACCTACCCTCTCTAGGAATTTGAAACCACATTTTCCGGAAGACCATGGACCTGTCTGCATCAGTTCCAATGGGCCTCTTTGTTAAGAGAGGAAAGACTCTGTGACTCGGTCACAACTATCATAGGTGAAGCTACATTATGGTTTCTTTTCTAAGCCTGTATTCTTAGTACCTGTCTGAAAATCTGCCAAATGGAGGGTTGAAATTTAAACTAATTGACCTCTGCCTAAAGATGAAAATGTGTTTTTAAAAACAGTTCATATTTTGATTGAGAAGATGAAAAAAGTTTCATTTGAAAGTAATATTTTTTTTTCTCCTGGCCTTTTAGTTTAAACGGCCCTGTAGCCATAGTGGGTGAGATCTGAAAGTCAATTGGGCTTGTTTTGAATTATAAGCATCTGCATATCATACACTGAGTAGGTACAGTATGGGTTTTAGTTAAGTTCATTAAAAACATGCAAGTATGAAAGGACACTGTATTAACTGAGTACTATAAACTTCTTAGGTTGTCAGAATGGCTTTCCAGGTCATGAGTTCCAACTACTACAGGAGAATTACAATCTCAGAATAGATATTCTGTTTTACCAGCATGTTCACATTCCCACTACACAGAGAATTGCATTTTCCAAACCAGTGCAAGCTGCTTTATTAAGACATTGGTCATCACGTAAGTGGGTGGAGGAAGGAATGCTGGTAGTTTCAAAACCTGCTCACATTTAGACCCAGACCTTTCAGCAGAGCACAGCTCGCTGGACCTAACACTTTGTTGTATAAGTGGGCGCCCGTAAAGCTTTTTAATGTAGCTGTTTAAAGGAAAATTAGACTAGGGCAAGATACTGCAAAGGTGGTAATGGGAACTTGCAGTGTTGAGCTCATCTTTCAGCTGAATTGCCTAAGGCTGGGCATAAAGTCAGTAGACAAGTTGTCAACAATCCTGAATTCTCTTTCCATTCAAGTCTGGTTCTTGTACAGAGTGTTCAGTGAGATATCTGGTGTGCCAAGTAACATGTCTTTAAATTAAAGATAAGTCTAATTGTAGAGGTACCTATACTCCCCAGGGAAAAAAAATCCCACTTGTATTTGCCAGGGAAGTTTTCAATCCCTCAGGTAATATATATCTAGGAGCACCATAAAGGTGTTCAGTGCTAGGTTTTATGCTTCCAGTCTCAAGGCAGAAGTAATTTCCAATAAACACAGACTTTAAGCTCAGAGCTTGAGTTAGAGGAGCAGGGAAAGCAGTTTCTGACGTAGTATCAAACCTCCTAATGGTGTTGTTAAAAACTAGTTTTTCACTGCTCCCTTTTATTTGCCAGCAAATAGGCGGCTGCCAGGTGCTGTATGTCTTACCACAACGTGGATGCTCACTGGGCAATGACAAATGTCTTGGGTTAACATTCCCCCCCTCCTGGTATATCACGTAGTTAACTCTACTTTTATGTTTCGTGCATCTTTGTCTGCAAAAGGAAACTTTCTACTTCTGTGAAACTCAGTGGGAAAACTCCGGCCTGCCTCTATTAAGGATGATGACATTGGTGCCTTCCTCGTGTCGAGTGACATATGAAAATTGGAAATTAATTGTACCTGGCTTCAGGGGGAGAAACAATTGTATATCACTTGTCTGTAGGCAGCAGAGGCTTCAGATGTAATTCTCTGAAAATAAAGCAGTTGTCCCAATTTAAGCTCATTTCATTTCTTTCCAAAGAAGTGAAATACAGTCGCTCTGGTGATAGTGTCATGTCATTCCTCTGTATTACTCTATTTGTTCCATCACAGCCTCTTCTCTCTAGGGAGCTCATTTGTATTCTCTTGCTTTCAGGTCATCTGACTCTTAGTTCGTGTCATGGATTTAACTTTGCCTTTTCTTTAGTATAAATTGTTACTGTCGCCACCAGGCTGAGCCCAGAAACCATGACTGTGACTATTTAGCAGCCTATTTTAAGTTCAAGAAAAAAGCCATGTACCTAAATATTTTACGGCTAATGGCCATTTGGCTTCAGATCTGGATCTCGGTATTTAGGATAATGCTTACTATCAATATTGCTGCACGCTGTTGCTTTTGAGTATTTGCTGATACTGTATTTAGAAATGCATTTTTCCCCTTTTGAGAAAACACTGCATCATCTAGAAGGGAGTTTAGGTTCCACTTGGGTCAGTCGCTTGCATCAGCATAAAGTTGTAAAGAACATTTTGCTGCATATATTTTGACTGTCTTCCTCATGGCAACCCCACTTCTCTCCTTGCAGTGCTACAAGGAGATAGAAACTCGTAGCCAGCTGCTGAAGTGACTGGTTGAACATATCTGCCCAGCTCTAAATTTAAGCGTAATTTATTTTTTTTTGCCACAGAGGTACACACTTCCCCCTTTTCTCAGTCAATGTGAAATGCTCTGGCCATCTAAAGTAAAATTACTTTTCTAATGAGACTGCTGCTGCAGTGGTCCACAGGTCAAGCGAGGGTGAATGTCACTGTCTAGCCTCTAGACGAAGAGTCAAGATTTTCCTCCAGATCTCCCCCTAAAACATCTACCAGTAAAGATTATCTGAATGCCCAGAGGAGCTCGAGTTCAAGCAGGTCTGCACAACCCGTTCGGTCGCAAACAGACTGATTTGCTGGGTGCAGATGCAGACCAACACAACCTGTACTCTGCTTCAGCTGCAAATGCACCGCTGGCTGCGATTCGGGCTGCCGCCTGTGTGCCCTGCCTCCTCCAAAGCCTGGCTCTCAGCTCTTCTTACCGCGCAGAGCTCTGCTCTAGACCTGCAAGTCCTGGTCCCCACCAGCGCTCAACGGTGCCCTTCTGACATCTCCTCTTCTTCTGCCCAAAGTCCTTCCATACCTCTGAGTTTTATTCTTCCTCCCTGCATCTTGCGTCCCTGCCTTGTTTACCCCGCTTTACTCCCTCCCCCCTCACGCAGCTCCCGGGGAAGCGGCGCCGGACCTCCTGCTGCCCGGGCTCGGCTCGGCCCGGCCCGGCTGGGCTCGGCTAGACTCGGCTGGGCTCGGCTCGGCTG
>WEIS01034648.1:0-12280 GCA_013389965.1 Todus mexicanus
CTCCTGGTGACAGGGGGAGATGTCTGCATCTCCTCTCTCCCGGCCAGAGCAGCTGCTGTGCTTTGCACTGGCTGCCTGCTGCTCTTTATCACTGGCAGGGAGTGGAAGTGGCATGATTCAAAATACTTTTGTAGGATGCACTTACTGGCAGCCAGACATTTAAAAAGCTCTCACATATCCTGCTATCCCCAGGTGGAGCCCTGTGTACATCCCTTGGGTGTGGGGCTTCCCCCAGTTTGTGGAGGCTGTTACTCTCACTGTCTCTCTGATTTTGACACTGGTGGAGGGTGTTGCCTCAGTTACGACCCTTGTGCTGTTTAGCTGCATAAGCATCATCATTAGTTTGAGGCTGGAGCCCTTTACTTCTGTCCCCAGCCCTTACAAAAGAGGTAGAAGGGAGCAGGACCCATGTGTGCAAGAGGGTAACAGTGAAGGCTTGCACATCAGTGCTGCCAGCTACCACGCCGTGCCTCAACCCAACCTCCTGCTCATTGTTTCCCTCATGATGGCCTTCCCCAGGGACTCAGGCAAGCAAATCGCGGGGTTACTCAGCTGAAGGTGGTTGCAGTGCTATACCCTGCGGCAGAGCAAGTGCCTCAGTACAGGATTTCAGACACGGTTCTGTTTACCCACAGCAGTTGGGCACTGCCAGTGAATGTGGCAATCTGAAATATGGTTTTAAAGCCAGCCGTGGTGCTTGTAAGTGGATCTGCACAGGCAGCCGAGGAAGATTAAATCCTCTTGTTAGCCACAGGGCAGTGTGGTGTGGCAATTAGTATGTTAAGCAGAGCTGAGAGAGACTTTTGTAATGAAACCAAAAACTTGGCTAGCCCCCAAAATCTGCAAAGGTTCAAGAACCTTTCAGTAAACCTGGATTGAGCCTTGGCAGATTTATAATTTCAAGGAGGAACCGTTAAAAACACCCTGGTCTGTGCACAGTTTTGAGCCCAGACCCAGCCACGCTTGGCACTTTGGGAGTTTTGCTTTGGGTTTTTTGCATACAAATCCAAAACACAATGTAGACTCAGCAGGGAGGAACCAACGCAAACCAAAACTGCTGAGTTTTGCACAGCTCTAATTATAATCTCTTTACAGTCCTGTTTTTATTTATTATTGTTTGTACTGTGGTAGCAGCGTGGGGCTCCAACCAGCTTCGGGGCCGCGCTGTGGTAGGTGTTGTAAAGGCAGAAGAAGGAGGCAGGATCCCTGGCCTGAAAAGTTTATAATCTAAATAAACAAAAAAGATAAAGAATGAGGGAAAGATATAAAACACGTAAGCAGAATGATTAGGGGGTGTTGGCAAGACAGACGCTTTTCTCAGTGTCTCTCTCACCCACACATGAAATTGTGTCTATTTACCCTGTAAACTCTTTGGGGTTACTGCTGTGTTTCCCAAAATGCGGAGGAAGATGGGATGAGAGAAATGCGTGCAGAAACAAAGGTGCTGGGAGGCAGGATCAACAACCCACAGGGCAGCCCCACTGGATTTCGGTAGCAAGGATAGGAGCAGAACGTAGGAGATGGGGAGAGTGATGGGTGTGTGGGGACACACGGCTCTCCCCAGCTTTGGTCAGGTCAGAAAACCCATCGTATGCACCATGACAACCTGGGAACTAGTCAACAGACAGCTTTGTGCTGCAGTTTCCTCTGAGTTGAAAAATATTTGGCTAAAAATATTTCCCTATATGGCATAATTCTTCCTTGATATAAACTGCTTTGAGATACTCAAGTGAAAGGTGCTAGAGGAATGCAAAGACTTATTTTTCATAAAACTCCTCACATGTGTTTTTCACTGACAAGTCAAGGCCTGAAACCAGGAATTTTAGAGATGCATACATCTCTCTTACTATATATATATATATATGAATATAAAAATATATTTATGAAAGAAGATAAGGTGTATTTTTTAGAAATGAAGCCTTAAGTTAGATTTCCTGTATCTATATACAGGAACTTAAATGAATCGTCAGACTTAAAATCAAGGAATTTATTTCTTTAAAATTGGATTCAGAAGTCTAGCTATAAGTTCTTACTTGAAAATGTTTAGCCACAAGCTAGCTGGAAATTTCATATCTTAACAGAAGTTTGTAATGTCTGTTTTTTAAATATTTTCTTTTCTTCTAGGATTTAGGTGAAGGTTTGGGCCAGTTATTCTCTCCCAGTTATTCACCATTCTGCAACTATTAATTAAAACAAACATCTCTCTGAAGTTATTTCTCACAACTGGTAAGATTTATATCTTGAAACTGAAGTCTGTTTTCTCACTGCATCTATTTTCTACACTGCGTAAACATCCAAGTTTGTTATTGCAGCAATCACCAGCACAAGCTCTCAGAGCTCCTTGCCAGGCTTGTGATATTTATTGTTTGTTAAGCCCAGCTCCCGGAGTGAAGCGATTAGATGAGAACCTCAGCTTGTAGTTAAAAAAAGTGATGTAACTTTGCACTGGACCACAGTGCTGGTGAGAGAAATGGGAATACATGACCAGAATGTAGAGTCAAGGGTCCAAACATGAGAAAGGCAGGCAAAAAGGAAAACCCCACACGTATTATTATTTTTAAAGCTTAAGGACTCTTAAGCCAACCTCCCCCTTATTATTCGTATGGGGGGGTGGGGCTGACTCATGGCTTCTGGCTGCCAAGGCATGGCCTTGGCAGGGGTTACTCATCTCCTTATAGCTGCCCCAAGGTTTCTTACTGAGGGGCTGCTCACCCCTCTGCTGTGCTGCACATGTTCGTTATCGCCGGGTGCTGGGCTCTTGCCACTTTTATTTTTTTGCGTTTTTCCTTTTAAAACAACTTTACCAAGGCATTCATTTATGAAAATTTCCTGCACAAGGAATTACCCAGACTTGGCAAACAGAGACAATAGGTCAGTTTCTGGCCTTTCAAAATCTGACAGGGTCCCTCTAACTTTCAAAAAAAGAAGAAAAACAGAACTATTAAAAAGTCTCAGCTGCCAAATAGTAAGCCTATAACAATGTAAAGCAAATGTAAATATTATATGATGAAATGTGCTTTTTTTAAAAAAAAAAAACCCACCTTTTTTTCTCAGCAGTTAGATGAGCCTCATATACAATGGGAAGATTCATTCCTGAAGGTAACTGCAGTGTATGAAACAAACTCCTACATAGCACAGTCTAAATATATCTATTTTACATGAAATCGCAACTGAGGTATCACCTTTACCTTGGGAAAAGCTCATCCAGCCTCCTGACTTAAGAAGGCTTTACTTCCCACTGCTCCACTCACCGCCTCCCTGTGCCCACAAACCCTCTGGGGAGATGAGAAAAATATGTCTGCAGTGAAGGAACCTAGCTATTACCAGTGTAACTAAAGGACATTAATAATGGAAAACCAATGCAAAGAACACACCAAAAACACAAGCAGGAGAAAAATGAGAAAGCTTGTGGAAAGGCAACTATACAAGGTCATGGTTTAAGATATGTGAAGGTCTCGTATGAATTGTTCATCAAGCTATGAATGGGAGCTAGGGACACAAGCGGGAGTCCGTAGCCAGCTCTGGCCAGGCCCTGCACTCACCCACAGCCATGGGAGTAAGCACAGAGAGCAACCCCCTTTGCTTTCTCAGTGTTACAGCCCTGATGAGACGTTTGGTTGACATCCAAGCTAATGTCATGGAGTTTTCCACCCAGTTTCTTCTCCACATGGTGGCAGATGGACTAAACATACTGGTATTGGTTCTGAATGAAGCACTTGTTTATGAGTGGCTGAGTGATTGGGGGGATGGGAAGATGACACTGAAGTTTTACACAAAACCCCGTGAGAGTAGTCACAGGTGAATTGTGCTGCTCAAATTTTCCTCCACAAAGAAAACAGAGGAAAGAACAAATCACCCATCACTTTCCTCCTCCCCTTGAATGGGTTCCTATTGCAGAAAGGGCACTTGCCAGTTGCCTGCTATAGGCCTGCAAACCAGCATAATATTCAGCTCATTGCTGCTGGAATTTCTCCCTCCCCTTCCACCGCGGATGCTATCTGTAGCATATGGCAATAACCTCCATATACAAAGGGCAGGGTGGATCCCAGAAGAGGCAGTAGAGAGGAACGTGGTCTTTTCAGCTGGCTGAACGTATGCTCTATAGCAGTGTTGCAATTTATATAGCTTACATTTACTCATTTACAATAGGTACAACTCACACGTCTCTTTAGGGTGCTGTTAAACCTGGTTCAAGGTGTGGCTTTAAGAATCAGGACAGTTACAGACCAGCAACAGATGCAGACAGTTACAGCTTAGAGGAGAGATAAATTTCCTTTTGCCTGAATGCATAAATGCCAGAATATGCTGAAATTCCATTATTTCCCAGAGAACTTTGCATTATGAATGTTTGTGGTTCTCTACTGGGGATAGGGTTAGGCATGCAATAATGAACTGGTATTGTCCTTTCTGTTTCACATATACTTTGTGAGCTGGTGGAAGACAAATGCTGGACACACTACTGCCATCAGCTACTCTAGCACACTTCAGGAATGTCATTCTTTCTATTCCTGCTGTTAATTCAGCAACATGCCCTGCCAATAAACCACAGCAATAGCCATCTCAGAGGTCATCACGACTATACAAGAGGAGGCAGCTTGCCAACACCAGACAACGTGGCTACCAATCACCGATGCTCTAGGATAGCCAAATTCTCATGGGCAATGGAAGCCCCTCCTGAGCTCACAATTTATCTCACTGAGGTGTTCTGGGGCTGCAAGGTTAAGGCAAGCTTCCCATACTTCTGGAATCAGAGCTGATCAACCCGAGGGTGCAGGCTGATACAGCCCTACTCTTTTGTGCATGCTATTGTGGTCCAAAATGAGACAGAATTGAGGTGTCCACAGCCGGTAAGACCTATGTCAAGTGTCTTTGCTTGAGTTGCTATGCAAGTCCCACCATTGTCTTCTCAAGATTACAAGGCAGGGCTAAAGTGGCCTCCAGCCAAGTCATCACATACCTAGTGTTCATATCCAGAGACATACATGAAAATAAACAGCTTGAACTTGGGTACTCACTGGAAGAAAAGACACACCAAACCAGAGCTTTCTGTTTTATTACTCTTTTGTAGACAGATCAATGGAAAAAGGCAAGTATCCCACAGTAACTTGGAAAATACCTCAGTACAACGCTCAAGGCTGTGGGACGTGCTCTCACAGAAAACCCCATCATCTAATGCAGTCCATTTGTTGGCACAATCATGCAGTTAAAGACTTCGGGGGCTTAAACTCAAAAATACTATGCTCAGACAAATTCAGATGTAAAGACGAAGTCAAAGTGACTTTGGCAGATTTGTAGATGAAATGGAAATGCCTTCACTGTACTGATTCCTTCTGCCATTTTATTCTGTCTTTCACTTTTGAAGAGAACTGTTGTGTGAGCAAACAGAGCTTCAATTTTCTTGTTGAAACTCCTGACGCCAGTGATCCTCCACTTACATGCAAAGCAAAGCAATGTCTAAGTCATAGGGTCATTTTGTTTACCTTGCCTGTGGCAAGAGTTTGGTTCATCAGGTTAATTTCAGTAGTTGCTAAAAGGTCTTGAAATTTTTTCTGGTGTCATATGGCTTTTGACTTGTTTTTTCAAAGCAGGAGGTAACCATGGACTGTGCAAAACATAATGAACTAAACAACATTTTTCTGCATCAAGCTCATCCTGCAAATTAATTCATTTGCATTTCTAGCCCTTTCAAGTGAAGTGAAGTCATATAGATGTGATGGGTTATGGTTCACATCATCCAAAACTGAGTCCAGGACTACTCATTCACAGAAAAGGGGAAAATGAAGGTGTACATGCTGGTGTGTTGGTAAAAATGGGAGATTTTTAATAAAAAAAAAAAATTACAGCTGCTATTATTTATTTAAGTTCAAAGCCTTTTGGCACATCCACACTGATCTGTTGTGAATTGTTTCTTTGTTGCTGGTTCTAGCGAAGTTGATTTCATATTGCTGAGTCATCTAATGAGTTTGAACTACTCTTATTGTTCTTTCTGATAATGGACCATTGAGCCTGCAAACAAGTTTGCTGTCTGCTGCTATCAGCTGATTTACTTCAGATTTCTACAACTAAGTAGTTCTAATTTTTGGGACCTATGTGTATAGGAAAAATGAGAACTTCTTGAAAATCACAGCAGTAGAATACTCTTTTGGTCAACAACAAGAACGTCTTAAATTTTGCTAATGATAACTAGTCCTGTATGCAGGAATGAGTTAATCCTGATATAACTCACTAAATAATTTGCCATTAACCATGGCTATTGATTCTGTTATCTGGCCTTAGGTGAAATTACTACGTAAAATTAACACAGTGGCAATAGCAACAAAGTACAGTGTTTTCTATCAAACTCTGCAAGCCCCTTCAATGCAGGAAGCAATAGATTATAAACAAGTTTTAACTTAATCCCTGCAGGACATATGAGAGTCCAAGAATCAGATCTATTTTTCTCAAAGTCCTCCAGAGAAAAAAGTTATTGAGATCCCAATACAATATCAAAGAGTTCAGCCAGTAAAGAAAAACTATCTGTTCCTGGCAAGACATCAAAACATTTCCCACAAGTTTATAGTTGTCCAACTGATCATCAAAGAAAAGAGCTTTGGTTGGGTTTGGGACTTTTCAGTGCCAAGAGGTGTTATTGATTCTGAGACGCCTAGTATGTTCAAGTATGCCAGCCAAAGGACTGCTGAGGGAGCATAAATGGTCCTTACTATGTGAGCTGTGTTATCTCTGGGCTATTTTATGCATAAACTGGTCTTTCTGTGAGCAAAATGTTTAGTGGTGCACCCTATGCAGGCAGCTATTGTGCACACAGAAGTATCTATTTGCATGTCCCACCATGCAACCATAAGTGAGCATAAGCATATTTCCTCACAAAAAGGCTAATGTCTAAATCTTAGAAGCACGAGTCCATTAATTACTACTGTGCTCACCATGAACACATTGCAATAATTTATTTTTACACTTCTTTTAGGTAGGAAATATATTTCTCTGAAGCAATGAGAGATTCAGTGGCAGAGATAATTTGTGGCTTAGTTTGCAAAGGGATCTAGGAGCCAGTATTATAATCTCTGATTTTTAACGCCATGAAGCAGAGGAGCTCAAGCCATGGAACATGGTCTTCTTGTGCTGTATACAAATGAAGAAAGCACCCTACATGGTATGACTGAAGCCTCTGCATTACCTGTATCACTAGCTGAATCTAAATTTCTAGCTATCCTAGTAGGCACTCTGAGTTGAAATGCATAATTTACCAAAAATGCAATGTGCTCACTGGCATAGTCTCTGCCAAGTTGATGAGGAAATTAGTGGTAAAACCACATTGATGCCCTTATCAGTGGAAGTAACTGGGGCTCGTGGCAGCAGTGGTGAACCTAAGGCAGGCAGCTTTCCTGTGACACTGATGGGGGGTTCTCTTTTCTCTGTGTTCCCATCTCCTGCTCCACTCACTCTGCTGTCCTCAGGCTAATGACAAAGGGCTGATTGAGTGGCAGTGGCGGAGGAACAGCTGCAGGGAAGCAGTTCTGTTCTTCTCTCTGTGCTGAGTCACTCAGCAGTGAGGGACAAATGCAGAATACCATCGTGTGTTCTTGGCTGGAAGCTAGGGCTTCAAACTGAGTGGGGATTTAAAGAAGAGAAGCCAAACGCAGGAGGAAGCCTCCTGGCCCTAAATTAAACCTTCATTTGCAAGGTCAGCTGCAAATACTTCAGATCTCCTAAACAGTCATGAGGTCAAACTGTGGCTAGGAAACCATCAGCCACAGCCAGGGTTGTGCAGGAGGGTTTGAGAGTGCTCTTTGCTGAAGAGCGCTCCTGTCTGTGAGAAACAGTGTCTCTGGGAGGACAAGCACAGGTATTTTNGCCTCCTGGCCCTAAATTAAACCTTCATTTGCAAGGTCAGCTGCAAATACTTCAGATCTCCTAAACAGTCATGAGGTCAAACTGTGGCTAGGAAACCATCAGCCACAGCCAGGGTTGTGCAGGAGGGTTTGAGAGTGCTCTTTGCTGAAGAGCGCTCCTGTCTGTGAGAAACAGTGTCTCTGGGAGGACAAGCACAGGTATTTTTGGAAATCTTTCTTGATGTCAGCTTAGGCTTTTACTCATATGATGATGTAACGCAATTTCCCTCTCATGCCATGCAAGCTGAGACAATTTACAGTCCATGTTTGCCCTTCACACAGGCTAGCAGCGTGTCTACTTCTCTGACATGACCAAGGGGTCTCTTGAATGCTGATAATCCCCCAGCCAGAAAGGCTGCAGGTCCTTCCCACTACCTCTCTCTCCCCACACCTGACTTCCCTCTGACCCTCCCTCAAGTCATCAGGGGAGTACCTCAGTTCCCAGCATGACAGACCAAATTCTGTCTTGTCTTGGCAATACAAGCAGTTAATGAAACACCATAAGGAAGCTGATGCGTGCACATGACTTTATAGAATTAATGGAGTAACCATAATACCTGTGCTAAATCTGCCCTAGGCTAACTCATTGCTGCCACAGGATTCCTGTTGCCCTTCTGTCTGTACCCTACAGACCTTAGTCCTGGTCCTCATCCCTCCTGAACTGGAAGTGCTGATGCTAGATGGCTGTTTGGACTTCTGCACTGTTGTGGCTGGGGGTGAGCAAGCCCCAGGACAACTGCATGGGGCAAGCCTGCAGGAAGACTGCTTCCAGCACAGCTGACCCAGCCACCAAGAAGGATTTGTCTCCACAACTGCTTTGTGCACTCCGGGCTTCTGAGCGATCACCCAGCATAACCTTCCCTAAATATGTTCGAGACAAAATACTAGTGATCTCAACATTCAAAACCTGCCACTTAATGGCCATACTCCTATAGAAACGATGTTCTTAGTGATGGCTGCAGGCTATCTCACTTCAGAAGAGAGGAGATTTCAGAAAAGCTCAGCCCTGACAGTTTGCAATGCTTACTTGAAACATTGCCAAAAATTTGTCAAGTTATTATTTTTGCAAAGCTCCTCCACCATAGCTGCCCTGTCATCCTCTTAAATGCAAATGTTTCTGTCCTCTGTCACAAAGAGTGCTGCCATTTTGCTGTAGCGGTAGGAAGCCCAGGCTGTTGAGATAGGAGTTGGAGTTTGGCAGGAGATCTATGTGAGTAGGGAGTTAAAAAACAATCCCAAGGTGGCAACATGCCAGCAGGAAAATTACACTGTACTGAGAAAGCAGCAGTGCAAAATTTATGAAAGCAAGGGGCCAAGTCCTTTTCAAATATCTGCCTTTACAAAAGTAAGGTAAAGGAGGATGATCTGCTGGGAAGTAAGCTTGCTTGTTGTGAAAGCCAGTTCATGGTGAGTACGGCTGTTAGTCATGGCAGGGTGTTTTGTAAAAGGCATGAAGAGCATTCCAGCTTCCAGAGCAGAGCATCTAGTTTTGCAGATTGCTGTGAATGCTGACTCTCAAACCTGATTTTAACTTTATTTCACTCTCAGTGAGTAAACCTGCATTCCTTGTGACCAAATTCCTGGAAAAGCAACACCACGGAGAAATTCTGCCAGTCATTTTCACAAAACCATTTCCTATGCAAATAATGTCTTTGCAAGGGACTTAATGAGACTNGAAAACAAGGAAGAAAAAAACTAAACCAAGCCGCTCTCCCTCCCACCCCACCAGCCTTTTCCTGGGACAGAACAGAGTGTTTCGTTCTGCATTCAGCCAGTTTGGCTGCAGTGCTGGCAGTGGTTTTGTGTGCAGGTACAGGGACCTGCTGCTGCTAGTAAGCAATTCAGGGTAGCCCCCACGATTTTGGGGATGAAACTCCCCCGGGAAGAGTGGACAGACACCTCTCCCAGGCTGAATCCCGAGGGGTGGCTCCTCTCTGCCCCTGACCTGTGGTGGTATGGCATGTCAGTGCGTGCTGGGGGGAGGGGGAAGGGGGGGAGTAGCGTATGTGTATTACTAGGGAAGTATTAAAAAACAGGAAAAAAAAAAGGAAACATTTTCAGGGCCTGCACAGAAAACAGCGCAAGAGTTGCTAGAGCAGTGTGCATACGCTCGAGAGGAATCCCTTTCAGTTCCTCTTTTCTTCAGCTTTATTTAAAAAGGGTTTGAAGGCTGGTTTAATTACGAAAACCAGCTCTCTAGACACCAAACAAAACGACAGCCTAGCCTAAGTTGGCACCAGGACAGATGCATATTTTGCTCACTTCTCCATGCCAATCGGCTGTAGCTCATCCAGTATGTCAATCCAAGTTGGCTGTCTGAAATCCAAATTTTGTGGCCTGAAAATATCCTGGTCTGGCTTTGTTTCATGTGGTAAACAGCTTGCTCAGTCTATTTCTTCAACATTCAAAACAAAAATCAGCTCCCCCCAAAAACCTGTTACTACGTGTTATGATAATAGTTTCTCTTTGCATTTCACCCTACTGCAGGATTTCCCTTCTTTTTTCTCCGTATATGCTGACCATGAAATGCTGGCAAAACACATTGCTTTTTTAAACATAGGTCTGATTCTGCCAGGCACTGAGCTCTGGTGAATGGATTCAGAGTTAAGACTGAAACAACTGAGTCCTGCACCAAAAACGTTGGGGGTTGTTTAGCTCTTGCAGCTCTGCCAGCTCCTTTGAGCTGTCTGACCATCTCCCAGATTCAGCTAAAACTGGTAGCGACCACCTGTGGGAGCAAGCAGGGTTCAGGGATGGTGCCTTTGCAAAGCCTGATCTGCTCAGGGCTTTGTAGGGCCTGGCAGCTTCTTGGGGTTTGGTTCTTCCCACCACCTACAAGGTTTTACGGGACAACGTGCATAAGGCAAGAATAGCAAGCAGTATCGGGGAGGGTTTATCGTGATTTACCATTGATGCAAATTCCCTCCCCTCCCTTTCCCCCGTTCTGCCATTTTAGTACAAATAAAGGGGCCCAGGCTCCCTAGTCAGCCAGCAGGATCGGGACTGCCAAGAGAAAACAAATCCAATGTAGGGAGGCTGCCCACAAAGCACGGCTTAGTCAGAATTGCGAAGATGAGAAAAAAACAAAGAGCCTCCCGAATGCCGGTGATGGAGTATGTTTTCCTCAATAATTAAATTCAAGCAAGGACTCATCTCTCCTGGTTTCCTACTGACTATTTTCTTCTCAAGGAAATTGAACATCTTTGAAAACCTGAAATTTGGTCTCTGCTTGCCAGCTTTCTAAGCAGAAGAAATGGCTTTCCCCAGGATACAGCTATAACCCCTGGAGACGATTAACAAGTCAGTCGTCTAGTTTCCACCTTTCCCAATAGCTTTGCAACTGACTCAGTGTTTACTAATATAAGAGTTAGTGGAAACGGAAAAAAGAGAGATAGAATATGAAGGGTTGAAATAGGCATATAGCTTGTGAAAAAGGAGGTTAAAACCATCAGAGAATCTGGAGAAATCCCTAGGAAATCAAGAAATATCCCCAGCTGTCACCTTTCTTCTTCCACCTTCCTAGTGAGAAGCTATATGGTGTTCAAACAAGGCCAAGAGCATGCTGCCTTTTAATTATCATACTTACGTGCTTTATATGGGCACTTCACATAGTGGAAGTGCTAGGCAAATATTAACTTTGACTCATCTAAACCTTTGGTTTAAAACAAAGAAACTCAGGAGGTGTGGGGAAGCAAACCCTGGTAGAAAGAGGCTCAATTCTAGCTATTTACCCCCTCAGTGAGCCCAGCTGCAGAAAAAGATACCACCGACTGTGGAGGCGAGTTCAGCTGTGCTAGCAATGCTGCAAAGTCATATGCGCTCTACTGCCACATGCTTTTTGTCCCAGAGCAATCCCCTGCTTTATTTGCACTTAGACACCGTAAGAGAAGAAACTGAATAACTGCAAGCAGCCTCTGTCCATCGTGGTCTGCAATACCTGGGCTTTTCTGAATACATCGCTCCTCTTCCAAACTATAAGGCAGAGAGATGATGTGGGCATTGCATCGACTTCAGGGCAGTGTCTTCGTTAAACTTTTCAAGTTGTCTTAAAAGCAAATAGCTATCAAGAGGCAAGCAGCCATGTCCTGCATGCATTGACTGGGATGCAGAGGTGCAGATGCAGCATTGCTTGGGAGTACAGCATCCTGTTCCTTGAAAATGCAGCACTTCTGAGGCTCGGATTATCCATCCTGCTGCCACACCTCAGCAAGGAGAGAGGCTTGTGGGGAGCAGGAGGGGAAGGCAACCCAGGTCACTCTGGGAGGCTTGGTGCATGCACAGCCCAGAGGACCTGCCAACCCTGCCATCCCACAGAGCCTGAGGCAGAGCTGGCAGGGTTAATCCTGACCACAGAATACACTTCCCCTTTCCCCTCCCCCAGCACAACTCCC
>WEIS01034648.1:12293-36149 GCA_013389965.1 Todus mexicanus
AACTCCCCCCACCCCCGCACCCCCCCTCACATTTCCTGCAAGGAGATGATGGCTCTGTGGTGTTCTGAGCAACTCTCCCAGTGTCCAGGGGATTTTCTAGGTATCTGGGCTGGGAGACTGAAAGCATGTGTTTTTCCAACAAAAAGCACTCTCCATATCTCGTAGGCTCACATGGAGTTTAAATTGTTCCAGTGAGGAACATGCAGTTTTGTTGGGCTTCTGTACTAACTGGATAGGATACTGGCACTGGGTGTTAGACTCCTAAAAGGCATCTGCCTGTTTGCAGGCAGTTATCAGGAAATGCACATCACCACATATAGACTCATGGATGGACTGAGAAAATGCCTGGTTCCTTGTTGAGTCTAGTGAAGATTTAATCTCTTGAGACAGATGATTCATGATATACTGCCTGCTGAAACTCACAAGTATTTCATTCCTTTACAGTAAAAGGAGCAGCATTATTTGATAGTTCAGGAGGAAAGAGGAGGAGGAAGAGGAGAAAAGAAGATCAGAGAAAGGAGAAAAGGAGGATAGGTGTTATTTTCTGGTGAAATCTTAGCGGGGAGACTTGATGTTACTTTACTAGAACTGGAAATTCTCTGCTCCCATCTTCAGGGAGGGGATGGCAAAGACTGAGTGAGCAGAGATTAGCCCTGGATGAGCAGAGGGGTAGCTGTGCACTGCCTGGCAGCCCCACAGTCCAGTAAGGTGTAGGCAGGCTGGGTTTGGATCTTCAGTCCTTGTCAGCAGGAGAGTGGCAACGGGAACATGTCTCCCAGAGGATTGTGGGACCCTCAGAGCTCAGAGATAGAGACATGTCTCTGACAAGGGAACGGTTTGATACTAACTGGAAACAAAGGCAATGGTAAATTGCTGCCATGGGCACAGAAGTACAGCTTTATTTAACAAGAGGCATGCAGAGATACCCAGAGGACAGAGAGGCTCGCCAAATTGAGGCTTTTTCTTTCTCAGCAATACCTGGCAACTGTTTTTGTCCGGATGCTGTCCATCTACAAAGGCTGGCCCACTTCTCTGCTCTCAAGTTTCCCCCCAGGATTCAAATCTTAACACCTCTAAATGTAACTTGGCTCCCTTCCTAGAAGGAGCAGGCCTATGGAAAAGGGGCTGGACAGTGGCACCACCTGGATTCAGCATGGAGAACAAACCTGCAAACCTTTTCAAACCCAAACACTGGGACGACTGGCATTTGCATTATACAGGAGGAGGATTGTATGAAGATGATGCGCAAGCTCAGCTGTCACCCATTGAAGGGAAGACAATGAAAACTCTGTATTGGGAGTGAATAAACAGTTTACTGTCCCTGAAACTGCTCTAGTCAGCTTGCAGCTTAAAGGTTAACAGATTTTCATTAAGTTCTCTGAAACCATGAGGATTTTTAGTTTTATTTTTTGCTCACTTTTCAGGAGCATAAGCAAAAAACTCTCCTGGTTTTGGAATACTCAAGCCATAGAGCTTTTAGACTTTTCTCTGCAATCATATTGACAAGGAAGGTCCGTCTTATTGTGAAAGAAAGCTGAGATGCTTGCACAACCATTTCCCTCCAGGAGCTTGTGCCCTAGGCCCCACCCCCAATCCCAACCTCAGTCCACTAAGTACCTTGAGACTTGTGATTAAGTCTGTTGGCAATATAATTGTGATGTTTGGCAACCCAATGTCACTGGAGGAGCTTCCATTCCTGTAGCTGAAGGATTTGGATTCCCTCTCTGTTTCACATCTGCACTGATATAGAGGGCATAGAGTTCCTTCTTTGTATACTAATGTCTTATTTGCACAGTAATCTCAGCTGTGGAATGGAGATGTCTTCTCTGGCCCAAGTTGTGAACTGTTAAAAATCTGGCAGATCCCATGCTAGAGGTGGCTGCATTTCAGCGGTGGGAAAAGTGATTTTCATCTTGTTCTGGCACAGTTCTTGTAAACTGAACTTCTATAACATTTCTTTTTGAGATCCATGGGAGTTTTCACCTTCTCTAGGCCTGTGGTGCAGGGCCATCAGTTTGCAAAACACTAAAAGAATGACTGAGAAGAATGCTATAATACAGTTTGTCGGAGATCTTTTTTTTTTTTGGTCCTTATATTTGGTTTCCCTTGAGATAATCAGAGTTGACTTTTGCATCTCACACTTGAGTCTTTTTCAAAACCATCTGTGCTCAACAGGGCACAACTCACTTGTATAGTTATGCCACCAATGTGCTTTTTCATACATTTACATGTGCAAATGGCTCTTTTGTGATGACTTTCTTGTGTAATTGGTAATGATTTTGCCTGCTAATTAGGTGTGCCATCAGGTGCAACTTAAACTCAGATCCTTTCCATGGCTGAGGCAAAGATTCAGCATGCAGACTTCATAAACCAACTCAGCAGCTCATTGTCACCACTCCTGCAGCTGAGGTCACTTATTTCTGCTTGCCACACTGTAGGCTGGCATAAATGTCTGTGAGGTTACAGAGGAAACTAATAGAGGAAACTGATGCAAGTGTAAGAGAATTCAGAAAACAAAAATGGTTATTTTTCAGCAGGATCAGTTCCCTGACCTGGTTCATTGCACAGTCCTGTGAACAGCAGTGCAGGGGTGGTACAAGCTGGCAGAGGCTTCCTCTGCTGCTGATTAGGAAAATGCAGATTGCATTGCTTCTTAGATGTTCCCTTGATTTATTTCTGATGGTCTGTTTGCAAGGTCTTTTCCAAGGAAAGATCTCACCTCACCGTCAGTGACTTAACAGAATACCAGAAGCAAGCATTAACACACCTACACATGTCTGAGGGCTGCAGCTTAGGTAGCTCTCAGGATGATGTGCTTTTCTGTGCCCTTAACAGACTCTGGCAGAACAAGGGAGATGAAGACCCCATGGCAATCCATTTCCTCTGACTCTTGTTTTTAGAAGTTAGACCACCAATGCTATTAAGGACAGGTTGTCCTGTAGTAGTGGCACATAGTAACTTTCCCAGTTCATGTGTAAGATCTACTGCACAACCTTACAAAACCTCATAGGAAAATGATTTAGTTTCATCGAGCTTTTGCACTCCATCTTGTTCCTCCTCTTATATAATTCCAGTGAGAAGCTGAGTTTTTGCTGGTATAATAATACTAAAAAAAATAAACCCAAAGGAAATTAAACCACAAACAACTATATTCAAAAAACAAAGCGTCTGGCTGGTGCCCAAGAAAACAAGGAAATTTAAAGATAAAGCAAACTGTCCTTATTTCACCCCGTTGTGCCTGAGGATGGCTGGGGTTTCCAAAGAAGGCAAGCCACGGCATGTCCCGCTCTGCCAACTAGCGGCCAGCAAAGGGCCAAGCCCTCTCAGCAGACAAGCTGGACTTTCTCCCCGACTCCTTAATGGGAAAGTCATGCAGCAACATTGAAACCCAGACACTGAAATCTAAAAGCCCTCCTAGCCATGTGTGCGGCTGGGATGGATTAGGACTAAATGAAGCCTGGACTCACTGACAGGACGTGGAATAGAGGAAGACTCAAAAGGGATGAACTTCCCTTGAACTCACTGGTGTGTGCCCTGCTCCCTGGGACTTCTTCCTGGCCAAGGAGAAGGAGTGGTGACTAGGCAACCTATGCCAGGGGATGCTGGTCACAGTTTGGGAAGGGTGGACTGTGTGTCTAAAAGCCAATGTCTTAAAATCATGAGGCTCTGGAGTAGCTGAGGCTTCAGATTTGATACCTCGTGAAGTCAGAGGGAGGAAAATGGAAAGTGTTAACGCCAGAGTTGTCTGGAGGTTTCATATCCTGTGGCACCACCATGGCTCACACTGGTGGGTGGTCTGGCCTGGTCTTCCAGACTCAAGTGAGGGTTAGTGGCAGGACAATTTACCCAAGCCAACAGAGTCACCTCTGCTGCTCAACCTGAGTTGGCCTGGGGTTCTCAGTGGGCAGGCAGGGCAGTGTGGGGAGAATTAGCACGGAACAAAAGCCCAAATAAAGCAACCCACTTCCCATGATTATTTGTTAAGCAAATACTTGCTTTGATTAGCGTATTTGTTGGTTTCATTATGACAATGCTTGGCAGCACGGTCTGTGCTTGAAGTCCATGTTAATGGCCCCTTTCAACTTTGTAACATCTTGGAGGTGCAAGTTTGCCCGTTTAATTTTTTTTCTTTCTGTTGTGATACCGGTTTTACTACTACCACAGGCCTTCAGAGAAGATAACTCTTATAATTTCTATTCATAAGTCAATGGTAATTTAACAAAATCTATTTTATTTATTCTTGAATACTTTGAATATCAAAGGATTTCCTCTATCCTCCTTCTAAGCCTACGTGGTCCTGATGAATGCATGTGCTTTCATTCACAATGAAATTAAAGGGCATAGGCGGTGGCCTTGAATGTGAAGATGTGCCAAACCATTGGGAAACAATACACTGTATCCCCAGCTGTGACATCTTCATCCCTGAGAACACTACTTGCAGGTGCATGTCCTAGTACAGAGTAAAATGCACACATCTGATTTAGATGCTCACTTTGCTCGCTGAAATCCCATTAAACAAATGAGCTGCATGGTTTTTTTTCTTTTGTTTTCTCACTGACACATAAATTCAGGCTCTACTAATTCCCCTGTACTCACTTGGACCCCATCAATATTTTCTACCATGAAGTAAAAAGCAAGTAATAAAGACACTGAATAACCAATCATTTCAAAAGTGCACAGATATTGTTTTCAAGCAATCAGAACATTTTGCTGACTTCATTTTTTGATACAGTATGTCCTTTTCTACTCCAGAAATTAGAGATGGATTCAGATCTAAAAGCCGACTCATTTATAATCACAATTCTTAAAGACAATTGGGTGCAAAGGCTACCATTTCCTTGCAGCTCCACCGGCAGAGCCAGATGCCCTCAAATCCCAAGCTTTTTGGCAGTTTGCAAGGGAGCTGGGAATCTAGAGGCCAGCTCTGAGAGAGTATTCATTACTTTGAAAGACCAAGCTCCCCCCTAGGTTGCCAGCCAAGAACTACTGGGGAACCTTGACTCCCAAGTGGTGTGGGATCATGGGGAGCTGAATTGGGCCTCCCAAGTCCCAGCTGACAGCCTTAATTTCAGACCTGTTGATTATTCTGGGGTCTGGCTTTCTTTTTTGAAGTGCAACATTTCAAAAGGTCTCAGTTTCAACTCAACATGAATGAGGGAAATTTGTGAAAGCTTGAAAAAACTTGGCAGGATGGAAAAGCTCTTTCTCACCCATCTAAAGTCTTCTGTTTTCTCTTGGGTGACAGTAGTGGTTTTCAAGCTTATCTAAATTTTTCCCAGTGGAAGTGGAGGCTCCTGCACAGCGAAGTCATGAGAATAGCTTGTTTCTCAGTTATCTTTTGTTGAGCCTTCAGAAGTTATACACAGACCTCCCTGTGCTGGATACTGTTGAATCAGAGGGACAATTGCTAGTAGACAATATGAAGACTCCTATGTTCAATTCCCCCAGAGAGATTCTTTTACTGTGCTCTTCAAGTGTCTATGTAAAGTTATTGACAGTTATTTAAAACTACACATTTTCTTATTTTGGCGTTTATGTATCAGGGCACCCACCCCTATCAGGAGAATCTGTAGCACCATTGAAGAGCTTGATTATTTGAGAGCTGATGTTCAGACTCCTAACAATTTTTACCAGCTGCTAAATAAGAACATCTGTTCCATTGATTCCTAATCATATGATTCACCGAAGGAGTGTAGTGCTGCCCAAGCCATTTGGCAACTGGGCCTTTTTACATGTTTTTCAGTGGTCAGGTCACAATGCAGGAAGCTATTAGATAGTTAGTTTGCACTGGATACACACAAAGATAATGCTGCTAAAAAGTGCTTCCTCTTGACGATACTTGTATCCGGTGCCACTGTTTGCTAGATTGCAGCGTGAACTTTCTCAAAGGAAACCTGCTTCCAAGCTCAATCTGTGTATGGAAGATGGAATGGAGTCCTTGCTGCAGATGACTCAGTAGGGAGCACATACAACTGTGTGTATCACATCTATAGAAACAAACTTCAGCTACTTGCTAGCTAATCAGCCTGCCTGCAAACATCCTAACTGTATTTCCCCCCAAAGAGAAGAACCAATAGGATGGGGTATTTGCATCTGTTTTACCCTGGCAACACTGAGAGAGGCATAACTTCAAGCATGTAAACTCTGCTTTGAGCCGGGGCTCCAACTTGCTTCATTCATCGCTCTGACTCACCGGCACACTGCCTGACAGCCTCTACAACTGGGTAGTGACTGTCTGCTTGGGTTAGGATTAGGCAACCACAGGTGGCACCACCTGCTGTAAAGCTGTCCTGCCTGGGTTTACTCTGCTAATGATTCCTAGACATTTAAGAGCCTGCTCAGTTGCTGAAGGGGAAGTGGCCAAGGGGACAATGGGCTCCTTGTAGTTTTTCAACAGTATCACTTGACTCTACCATGGACTAGCATTTGGCATAGCACATTGGGCTGGGTGCAAGTGGTGCAAGCAGTTGGCTGTGCCTCTCCAGAAAGGTGGCAGGAAGAGTTACAGGTTTATGTTGATCTATAACACAGAATGTAGCTTTCCCTTTGCCACATAATCCACCCTTCCTACAATGATGTGAACTAGTGGAAGTTCTGTCGCAGTCACTACAGTTAAATGGTGTATGGCTGATGCTTTTCTTTATCACTGTGCTTTCCTTATTGTGCTTTCTGCTCATTTGGATCAAGTACCTAATTAATTGTGTTTCCTGTAGGGGAGACTAGAACCTCGTTAGAGGTAAGATGCTACACACTGAAAGAGCTGTCTTGCTACCTTTGCCTGCAGCCAAAGAATTTAAGACAATGGAGCCATCTATTGATAAAGCCTCCAACAAATGTCACAGTCACTGGCATTGTGTATCATAAGTCCCAGAGCCATTATGAACATGGGAACTGGCTGTGGAATCCAGCACTCTCAGGTAACATCTCCAGAACCTGCAGCTCTGATGTTATCAGCGTCTTCTCTGATGATCAATGGGAATTGTTTATGGCATTTATAAAAAATAAATCCTATGTGGAGGCTAATCTAAAGCCTTAAGAATTTCATTACAAAAGTCACCTATACAATGTACCCTCTCCTCTGCCATCCCTCAAAGCATACAAGAGATGAGAGCCCCCTAAAAAAATCCCCTGAACCCTACACCTTACCTGTGTGGCTGCTCTGCAGCAGAATCTTGGTGTTCAGAGGATTGCTGGGCAAACCTTTCATTTTTATTCTGATGAAGCTTCTTTGTGTTTTTAACAGGGGCCCCACTGTCTCATGCAAATGAATGCTCTATGCTCGCTTCCTGGTATGCTCCACAGCCACATGCTGTATGGTTTGCCTTTAATACCAAATAAAGTAAATAATTGCAAAAATCAAAGTGGATGTGCCATCCTCTAGCCCATGCAAAAGAGATCACTACCACAGCTACCTGTCTTCTCAGGTCAGACCAAACTATGACCAATGTCAGTAAACAGATCACAAAACAATGCACAAAATCTGTTCTAGTATATGACTGATCTCATTTCTTGTACATGCCATCCCACAGTGTGGAGACTAAACCTGGAAAGCCAAGATTAAACCTGGAAAGCCAAGATTAAACTCTCTGCTGCTGGTAGCAAGGGCCCTTTAGTACTCATAGGAGGAGGTCCATAGGCTAACTACAGAGTAAAACCACCAAAGAGTCTGACCCAGCTCCAGGGAAATGAGAAACAGGCATTCCTCAGATTTCACTTGTAACAGGACTGAATGATAAATTTACCCATATTCATAACTTCAGGCTTCATCTTCAGTTAAAAGAAGGTTCAAATGACTTTCACTCTACAGCCAGAAAATGAGAAGACTTTTTTAGTGCATGTGTGTGCACGGACACTGGTGGGAAACACTGTAGACAACATTTTTGTATCTAGTCCAAGGTGAAATTTTTGGAGGACACTGTATGTTCATTTACAAATTCCCGAGGGTCCTTACATGCTGAATATTAAGAACTCATTGTAACACCAAAGTCCTTGTCAGAATGAACAATCTGGCACCATTCTGTACGTCAGACAGTTTACTTGCGATCAATTTGACTTCAGGTAACCCAACCAAGAAAAAATAAATTTCATCAAAACACCATCTCATGTTTTTAAATGATTACACGTTGTTTGCAGTAACAACTGCAACTGCTGTGCTCCCTACAAGTTAACTTCTAAACACAAGGATGTTTTGATTTACTAGCACACTTATTTGTGTGAGTCTAGAGATAACTTCATCTTGTGGGTCTACTGTTCAGTTTTCTTCATTTCCTGAGAGCACATGATGTAACAAATGATGAAAATCTAAAAACTTGATCATATTAAAAAGCCCAGAATCATTTACTTCTCTGAATGTCATGCGGTGGAAAGACGAGACAGATTTTCTTGCCTCTGGCCTAGGCCTGTGTTTCTGATCTGAAGATGTCGGCATCACTAAAGCATCTTGGCTTGGCATTTGCTTTATCTCTTGTTTGTGGTGATACTGTTCTGAACAGTACTTTCTTTTTTTGTGGTACCAAACGTCTGGGTATTAAAAGGAAAAAATACTAGTGGAAGAGGCAACATTTGTCTTTTCTGTGAACAACAAACAGAACTAAATGTTAACCTACAGCCTCCAGCTGTCTAGCAGACTAGCTGTCCCAGGCTGCAGAATAGCCATCCTTTCTGTAGCCAACGCCACAAGATGCCCACGTATTCACACGACGGTATATCAAGCAATCTTGTTCACTTCAATGCTGGTTATTCAGATTACTCAGAAATACCCAATGAAGACAGCGACAATACTTATAGCCCTTGATTCAGCTATTCAGTTTCCTTTGCTGGTACGTGCAAGTTCTTGTACTTGTCTCTACTGTAGATGTTTTAAGAACCACAGAATCACAGAATCATTAAGGTTGGTAAGGACCTCCAAGATTATCACGTGTACCCTTCCATCTAACACCTCCATGGCCTTTAGTCCTTGCCCTGACGTGCCACCTCTACTCATTTTTTTAATACCTCCAGGGGTGGTGACTCCACCACTTCCCTGGGCAGCCTGTTCCATTGTTTAATTACTCTTTCAATACAGAAATTCTTCATAATACCCGATCCTAACTTACCCTGGTGCAACTTGTGGCCATTTTCTCTTGTCCTGTCATTAGTTACTTGGGAGAAGAGGCCAACACCCGTCTCTCTACAACCTCCTTTCAGGTAGTTGTAGAGAGCAATAAGGTTATTTCTCAGCCTCCTCTTCTCAATCTGAACAGACACAACTCCCTCAGCTTCTCCTCATAATACACATTCTCCAATCCCTTAACCAGCTTTATTGCCCTTCTCTGTACCCACTCTAATACCTCAATGTCTTTCTTATACTGTGGTGCCCCAAACTGGACACAGCATTTGAGGAGTGGTCTCACCAGTGCCAAGCACAGGAGCACAATCACTTCCTTACTTCTGCTGTCCACACAATTTCTGATACAAGCCAGGATGCTGTTGGCCTTCTTGGCCACCTGGGCACACTGCTGACTCATGTTCAGCTGGCTGTCCACCCCCACCCCCAGATCCTTTCCTGCTAGGCAGCTTTCTAGCCACTCGCCCCCCAAGCCTCCAGCATTGCAGGGGGTTGTTGCGACCAAAGTGGAGGACCCTGCACTTGGCCTTATCAAACCTCATACAACTGACCATAGTCCATTGGTCCAACCTATCCAGATCTCTCTGCAGTGCCTTCCTACCCTCAAGCAGATCAACACTCCCACCTTATTTCATGTAATCTGCAGATTTACGGAGGGTGCTCTCAATCCCCTCATCCAAATCATTGGTGAAGATGTTAAACAGGACCATCCCCAAACCTGAGCCCTGGGGAACACCACTCATGACTGGTTGCCAACTGGATTTAGCTCTGTTTACCACAACTCTCTGGGCTTGGCCATCCAGCCAGTTATTAACACAGTGGAGAGTACACTTAACTAAGCCATGAGCTGCCAGGTTCTCCAGAAAAAATGCTATTTGAAATGGTGTCAAATGCTTTGTTAAAGTCCAGGTGTACAACATCCACTGCTTTTCCCCCATCCACTAGGTAAGTCGCCTGACCATAGAAGGAGATCAGTTTGGTCAAGAGTGCCATTAAATTGAAGCTGACAACTAATGTCAATCAGGGAGGCAAAAGAAGGAAGAAAAAGTTTCTGCTATGACACAGCAGATTTAATTGCTGAGAAACAATGCATGACTTTTGAATGCTCGTATCCTTAATACTACATTGGCATACTTATGTCCTTAATACTACACTGACATACTCATGTTCTTTCTTTAACATGCGGAATTAAAAATGAAAGCTTCCTTAAAACCCCAGCCATTCCTCTGCTATCTTGTAGTTCAAACCACAAGAAGTCAGGAAAGGGAAACTTTGAGTTATGCAGCTTAATATGGCTATGTTACATACCTAATACCAGATTAAAAAAATTAAGCATTAGTCTTGTTTGTTTGTTTTATTCTTTATTTAGGAGCCTAGAACTCACCTGAAATCAGGTGGCAATCCCTTTCCTTTTGAAGGGCCTCCTATTTAATCAGAAATGGCTGCAAAAGAGCTCCTAATTGTGCAAGCACCCAGTGGTTAAGGCACTCACTGAGGAGAGGTCAGTTTTCTCCTTTGGCCAAGGGATGGCAACTCGCACCTCTAGTATCGACTGGTCTGATAGTTGGGAAAGAAATTGTGTCCCCACTGACTCCAGCTAAATGCATCTTTCATTGGTGGAAGTCATGTAGAATAGGCTGAGCACAAAGGTCAGGAATGACCTTACCCTCTCAGGATAGCCCACCAAGTGTGACCCTTGGGGAGAAGAAATATATGCCTGATCCCCACCCCAGAAGCTGAAGTCAGATCCCCTGTACCCGGAGGTATATAGTCGTTGTTAAATCAGGAGTCATGCCACTTCTGTCACCCTCTGGGCTCTGAAGGAAAGTCACAGAGACCACAGCATTTCATACAGAGCATCATTCAATGGGCTTGCCTAGATTCCTGAATGAATTGAGCCATTTGTGTGAAATATATAGAAAGATGCCACATCTCTGGTCATGATAGGGCTTAACTATGAGGCAGGCACTGAGGAGCACAGTCCTGTCAAGATGGAGGCACTGCTGAGCACACCCCGAAACACAGATATAAGTACATTAATACACTTCTGTCTACAAAACTGTGAGTGTTGAGTCTAGCTTTTGAGTCGGGGGTGCTAAAGTCTTATTTTGTGTGCCTAAAGCCTTTTATAGTTCTTGATATGCTTACAGAATGCCCATTTAAATCCACAGAAATACCTGCAGGGATTGGTCTCTTCTCACAAGTAGCAAGTGATAGAACAAGAGGAAATGACCTCTAAGCTGTGCCAGGGGAGGTTTTGGTCAAAAGTTGGATTAGATGATCTCAGAAGTCTCTTCCAACCAAAGATATTCTGTGATTTTGTGATTCTGCTTAGATTGAACATTAGAAAAAATTTCTTCACTGAAAGGGTTGTCAAGCATTGCAACAGGCTGCCCAGGGAAATGGTGAAGTCACCATCCCTGGAGATATTTTAAAACCCCTGTAGATATGTCACTGAGGGAAATAGTTCAGTGGTGGATTTGCAGTATTAGGTTTATGGTTGGACTTGATGATCTCAAACGTCTTTTCCAACTTAAATGATTCTATGATTCTCTGAGTGCTTAGACAAATGCAAGACTCTCAAATACGATGTCCATATCACCATCAGTGATGGCTACAGCAACCCCCCTTTGATTTCATAGATGTCCATTAACACTCTTACTTTCCATATCTCCATTTCCAGCTGGCCCATCTAACCTTTCTTCTGCTCAACCCCTCTACAAACCAGAGCTTTAAATGCACATACTTATCTCTCTAACCATGAGCATCTCATTGCTCACTCCAACCATGTTCTCAGACACCTAAGGCAAGTGGTGTCTTCCAAACCTCTGCTCCAGCCATTCTTCTCAGACAAGGGTTCATACTACTGCTCTTGCAAAGAACAGCACTGCCATTTGCAGCAGTGAATCAGATAGGTGCTCAGATGCCAGAAAACATTTTATATTTGTGCATTCCCTTAAGACTTCTAAACCATGAGATTTGGAACCTTTTTCTACCCTTCCCTAACCCAGCCTTAAGAAGTGGCTCATTTACTCATTAATGAGATGGCAGCCACGGCATGGGACTCCCAGTGCTAATGATGAAATCACCCCCAGGATCAAATGGTACCAGCTGTCCAACAGTGCCCAGCAACTCTTGCCCAGGAGTGTAAGGCAGTAAATGAAAAGCTCTGTGTTCAAAAGAAATTAAAGAGCTGATGTAGACATGCTGATATATCCAGCCACTAATACTGGATAAATTCACTCTAATGCCTTGTAAAAATCTGTTTGTCACTTCCAGATGCTCAGGCTTGTAGCTGGTTATTGAGCTTGAGGTGCTCAGATGTAAATAATTAACATCCTAGCCCTGTTAACATTCCACTTTCTTTCATTGTGATGAAGCGTCACATTGTAAAGCAGACAACAATGAAAAGCATGTCCATTTTCAAATTGTTTAAATATATTAATCATACAAGCCTGGATGGATTTTAATTAATCATTTTTTTAACTTGTGTATGGGGGGAGGGATTAGCTGACAGAACTGTGCAATGTCACTGCCAAAAGTCCTGGCTCTTTTAATAACTGTGCATGAAATTAGAGGAAAAAAAATCTTTAGCTCAGTGACCAGACCAAAATATATTTTTACAGCTGCCAAGGTTCTCCTTGAAGATATAAACCAGAATCTAAAGGGATCCTGTGTATGTGTGTATTGCATTAAGATATCCTACTTAAAACAGCATTAACATTAGTTTTGTCGGAGGCTGAATGGTGGGTGAGAGCTTGGCAATGGTTGCACTCTGGCCAGTGCTGTGTTAATACATCCAAACAAAATCATTTAGGAAGACAAGCTTCATGTCACAAGTTGCTGTTTTATTTAGCATGTGCGTAATGGCTATGAAGGGTCTGGATTCCTGCCTGTGCTCCTCAGGCGGTGGACAAGGCTGGAGCTGGTCTGCAAGGTGATACTTCTCTTGTGGTCAAGCACAGGGACACACTGTGAGGTTTCAACATCTGCCTCCTCCTTCCAGCCTCATCCCAGTTAGTGCAGGTCAGATGAAGGGATAGGTGAGCTCTGCTGCAGTGATCCTCTCTCTAGGCTATAAAAATCTTATAAGGAGTGTCTTCTACACTCACGTCACAAGAATTTTGGATGATCAGAAAATGAGTGGGCAGTCAGGAACTCAGGCACAGAATAAAATTCAGCCTCACCACTGGTGGGCTGGTGTGAGTTCAGTTTCAAGGACTACAGGGAAACTGCAAAACTGAAACCAGCACAGAGATTGCTCTGCTCATGCTATTGCTAATTGAAAGCTAAGTACTTAATGAAGTGTCCAGACAGATGGTTTCAAAATGACTTTGAGTCAGTGAGAGCTGCCAGATTGCTAGCAGTAGGATCTGAAGCATCTTGGAAAGACTCAGCAAGCCCCCTACACCTGAAGATGGGGATTCATAGTCAGCTTATGCTGATCTAAAATTGTGACAAAACAGAAGGAGGCTGTCCTGCCTTAGACAATGACACAGCACCCAAAATAATGGCCTGTCATCTGAGGTCAGTGTTCTTTCAGGATGCTGTAGTGAACAGAATGGCATTTACACTGCAAATGTCCCTGTGCCTAGCTCTGTTGAACCTGAGGAACCCGAGGAACTGTTCCCCCCAATAATTTCCAAATTTTTGTGCAGAATGGTGTTGACTGTCCTATCCCCTCCAGTCCCCTTTGCAAAACAGAAGATGGCTGTCACTCTCTCCAACCACACTGATGCTGTTCAAAATTATTGAAGCCACTGTTGCATACGTGGGAGTTACCTTCTGCCTGCTGAAACCAATGCATGCATTAACAGTGAGAATACTTTAGAGTCTTGAAGCTGTTTGTCTTTTAGTAGCTGTACTTGATGCATTAAACTATTGCTCATGGGTCTCTCATCAAGTGGGAATGATTTTCAGGTAGTAACATTTTGTCCAAATCCAAACTGAATTAAACCACCTGACTTCCTATGGTCTGTCCAAACACCTCCACCTATAGAATAAATTTTCTTTTATTGAAGTATTTTCTTTTCTATGGCCATGTTTCCTTTTCGTTCTGCCATACAAGCTCCAAGAACGATCAAAGTCTCAAATGGAATCCCAGCTGAAAGTGGTTACAAGAAACTAGAGATGATATAACAAATATTGTAAGACCCCTAATATGAGGAACTCTCATAAAAAATGAGCAATTGGAAAATTTCTTTGCAAGTCCTCTTTTAAGTTTATTTAATACATCTATTACATGAGTTCTGAAGATCTAATGTAATAATTCTCCAGAAGTACCGTAATGCTGTTTCCACTTAACATAGAGATTTTCAGCAAATTTTACAAATAAACAAATGGCTTCACGACATGTATTAAATTCAAACTGAGCAACATGAATATAACAGGCAAAACAAGGTTCATAATAAAAGAATAGTCTCAGAATATAAATCACACTTTATAAATCAGAGATTATAAATCACATTTGTCCTTCAAAATCTCCTACCCAGAGTTTTGAATTGCTTTTCTGATGTTGATGACCTAATCCATGTTCAAATTGTCACTTGGCACTTGCAATGAATTCTTAAGATGAATGAAAAAATAAATATTAGTTTTCTATATTAATTATTTTAGAAAATGCTGTGCAACACGTGAAATATACCCTTTCCAATGAATAGAAATCAAATGTAGCCCTGTTCCTTTACAGTTTATTTCTCCTACTTTTAACAAAAAAGTTCAAAGAAATATGAAATGGCTCTGGAAGGGTAGTTAGTATTGTAACATATTTTCCTGGAGAAAGGAGCAATTTAGATTTTTTTCTGCAGACTGAAGCTGAAGTACATTTGAGAAATGGTCAGGAGCCATATGTCTGAAATCTTCAAGGAATATTAAGACTAACAGGTTAAATGTCTGTCTTTGAGATGCTCTAGAGGATGCAGATTGGCTAAATGATGTCTAGCCTTTGAAAATCTGGATATGCTCCAACTTGGTGCTTGGAGAAAAGGGCCTTAATGAATCTTTGGTATCTGCATCTATTGTTCAAGAGAACATCTTGAGCTGGGTAAAACATGGATGTAATTTGTGAGGATCTAAACCTAAGGCAGCAGCTCTTGCCCTTATATGAACTGCTTCAAAGGCTTCCTGTGAAGCCTTGAAGATCAAGGAAAAGGGAAAGATCAAGGAGAAGGGAATGAACTAGCTCAGTCTGACCTGCCCTTTGGCCAAGCTGTCTGGGGAAGTGGCATATGGGGGCTTTTAAGCCGTTCTGCTATCAAACTCAGCAAGGGAGCATGAGGTCCACGGACCCTCGAGTTTGGGTGGTATGCTTCTGCCTCTGTCAGCCTCACCAGCTGTACTGTCAAGGGGACCAGAGAATTTGGGAGGCTGTGTGCTGCTGCTGCTGAGGAGTTGCGCTCTTTCTCTCCTGCCTGCTAAAGAGGGAAAGGTATTTAAAGGTTTACCTCTTTTTACTATCTTGGCTGGAAGGCAATGCCAAACTACTCAAAGAAAATGTAGGGCAGTATTCAAGACTAAGAAATAACTTGGAGGGACTCAGTTTAGGACAAGTTTCTGGAAGCCCTCAGCTTTATCAATTTTCAAACTGTGAAATTAAACAGAAAAAAAAAGTTGACAAATGTAGTCTATGGCTCCCTTGACTATGCAGTCTGTAAAGGGTCTTTTTAATCCCAACAGCAGAGCCCTTCCACTGCTGGCAGGGGAACACCAGCTGTACTCCTGCTACCAGGGGAACAATGGGGGAGAAGATGTAAAACTGCTGAATGGCACAGGAAATTTTGAGTTAAATCTTCTGAAAGATGATTAGCTGGAACTCATTACACAGACTTAGCAAATAACTATAATTCCTATCAGCAAATAACTAAAATTCCCATCAGGTTTGATTTGATGAGAGGGTCACCTTGAGAGGTGATTAACAAGCATATGAAGTCCTAAGAGACTTTCAGGAAGTATTATTAAGCCTTGGTGAAGACAAATGTGGAAATAAAAAAGGCAGATCTGCTAACCTCTCAGGATAGTCTTGCTTCCAAAAGTACAATGCTCCTGACTACCTCAAATGGCTTCAGAATGTGTTGTTATTTGTTCCTATTTTGTTTCACAATTGCCCCCAATGTGAAAAGTACTTCAGATAAAACAGTAAAAAACTGATTAGCAATTTCTACCAAGTGTTCAACCTCCAGCCTCCTGAATTTAGACCAAGCCAAGAAACATAATGGAAATTTTTACTGTGCATGAAAACAGTTATTGTCACAACTTCAAAGCTACTCAACTGGTTTTCTGCATAGTTAATCTGCTTTTTAGACTTCACTAGTGTACTCAAAATCTATTGCCAACATGTCCAACCATTACAATAAACATGCAGTGTTTATGTTGGCATCTATGGGACAATTATGCATTTGCTTGTTTGCTTTTTGAAGCACAAGTAAGCGATGCCAGTTTTCCTGATACTCAAAAATGAACACAATGGACACTTTTGATACAGGAAAATTTGATTGAGAGAGTTAGGAGCAACTAAAAAGCTGTGTTCATAGATGATAGAACGGAAATTGCATTCAGCCTTCATTGCTGTGATTTGCTGGTGTACAGCCGTAATAAAATATCATTAGTCAGCTTTGATGGAAGATGCAATTCTGTTACTCCAGTGGAGTCTGTGGGAATAACAAAAAGCCTTTGCCTCAGATGTGGAAGAGTCCCTACCATCCTTTCTGAACAGCATTGGCCCTCTAAACTACACACATCTCTAGTCTAAATTCTTTTATGCAACCGTGGAAAATAATGGAAATAAAGGTGCATAGCCAAAATCCTATCTTACCCTGGGAAAGCATTTTGAAAAAGCTCACTATCTATGGGCAGGTCTTACTGGAAACTTGTTGCAAAACAAATTAAATTTGGGCTTATGGTATCTCCAGATGTGCCAGTCTCCTGAAAAGAAAATGAGAGAGAAGGCAGGTTCTGTTTTCTTTAGACAGGAAGCGACAACAGTGAATTATCCAGCGCAGAGCTAGGCTGCTTCTGGTACCCAAACCAATTCACTCAAAGCCAGTGTGAGTATCTCTGCCTTCTTCTGTAACTGACAGTCCCTTTGGGTCTTCCTTAAACGAACAAGGAAATCAGCCTGTAGGTTCTCAATCTAGATTTTCCCTCCACAAGGTGAGAGTTAAGAGCCGTTCAGGTCAAGTAGGCTGTTTTTATTTATTTAGTTTTGCTATTTTGTTTTATTAAAGGAGAGCTAGCACAGAGTGGGAGCTGCTGTGTAGGTGCTGTGCAAGCAGAGGAGAAGGGCACTGGTGCCTGCTGCAGGGTACAGTCCTGCAGCTCTGGTGGTCGATGCCCGAGGAAAGTCAGCTAGGTCTTGTTATCATTTGGCCTTAGGAAGAAAGGGTTAATTGCCCTGTGTTTTGCCAGCTGGGGAGGTGCTGAGCCAACAGAAAACTGGGTGGGGAAGCAGGACAACAAGCTTTTCAGAGTGGGAGGGGAACGAGGCTGCCAGGCCTTGCTGTTTGTGTTTGTATTTTTGTTTTAAGTTCTGTTTTGAAATAAAACACATTATTACACCTCTGCAAACTACCAAGTTTTCTAAGCCAGCCCTGCCATGCAGACTATGATCTTGCAGAAACAAAGTCTAGGGGCACACATAGGGATACACAGGTGAAGGAAGATAGGCTGCAGTCTCAGCAGTTACTTGTGCTGGCAGGAGCAAGTATCTGCATAAAAGCAAAACTAGGAAAACATCTATTTGATATACTTTCCAAACTGCAGCTTGATTGAGTCAAGGTTCTTTTCATGCTCAGCTCCTTTGTTTCAGTCCTACTACTGCTTGTTTTTCAAATGGACTATTTGCTGCAGGAATTTTGTTTTAATTTAACAGGCAGCTGGAGCTTATTACATGTGATTTTCCGCAGTAGTATTTTATATCGTACTTGATAATGGCACACCTGTAAACACCCTCTATAACGAGCACCTTTAGGCGCCTGCGGAATCCGCCTGCTGCAGTTGGCGTGGTGGGGATGCTGGCTAACAACGGTGTGGCAGCTTAAGCCCAAACTTTCTTCAGTGCATTTTTCCCCTGCTTCCTAATCTTTCCTGACATAATGTTGAAAGTTATTACTTAGCTGGATAAAGAAAACCATCTGTCAATTATTTACCTGCTTACATGTGGGACCAGGTATGCAGAAGCTGTTACTGGAAGCCAAAGCAAATGCCTGGCTTCCAAGAAATCAGAAATCCAATTTCAGTTGTCTGAGTCAACCGTCTATCTAGGGTAAGTCAATAAAAATCTGTTCTTCGTCAGAGAACGACTGAGATTCCTCCAAATACCACTTTTGACATCCAAGTCACGGCTGAGTGGCCCTTAAACTTCTTTTGAGAGCTCTTGGAAAATGAGATTTCTAGCAGCTGTAAGTAACTATTTAAGTACACATTTCGCTGAATAGAGGTATGGAGATTGTTCATGCTCATCTATGAAGTGTATCTTTGTGTTGTGTAACAAAAATGCTAACATCTGAGCTCTGGTCAGCTTCCAGAGCGCTTTTGTTTTAAATGACAAAATTTACCACTTCTCTGGTTTTCTTGGCATGAAGACTGGACTCTTCGAAAGCACTTGGTGTCTGTAGAAGTCTGGTTCTGTCGGAGTCACTATGAGCTCAACAATAATTTCAGTGGAAGCAGACCTTGAATAGAGGGCTTTGGCTATGTGTGCCTTGACTAAAATGCCCGGTTTTTTTCCCTTCCATCCTGCAAATGACAGGAAACTCTACCAAAGGCAGACTGCTCAGAAAGACCATTTGGGAACAAAGTCACTCTTGAAGAAACTTCCACTTTACTCTCTTATGACCCGTAGGCGGATTTTTGCTAACGTTACTTCCCACTAGTTATTTTCTGCTATGGTTGGTAGACTCACTTGAGGTCTGCAGATTTCTCATTGGGCTCCCTGGAGCTTAAAAAGAGAAAAAGAGGACTTCTTGTTTCACGTTTGTGTGCTTGAATTTGCTTTTGCATAGTTGTCAGTGGATACAGCTCCCCTGGGTTCATTGGAAATTGGAATTGGAAAAGGAATGAAAACCAGTGTTTTAGATGGCCACTGCTTAAAATTAAAAGATATCTTTTGATAAACAGAGATTCTGCCGTTTGAAAATCTGGCTCATGTTGTTAAGATTTTCATTTTTGTTGTTATTTCTCTTTTCCTCTGGTAATTTCTAAGAAGAGGCTAGCAGTCCTGAAACAAAGTTGTCTAGATGGCTCTTTACTGACACCCTGGATTCAGGCTGGGTAAATCTAGTCAGCTTTCTGGGAATTCCTTCTCTGAGATTTGCTAAAAGAAAAAAAAAGCCTAATGCCCAAGAAATTTATGCTATATGTTAGCAGCTATATTGTCAGACATGGGGAGGGTTAAAACACTTGCTAACAGATAATTTCAGGCATATATTACTCACTTCCCTGTAGAAGTATTGAAAGCTTCAGGAATATATTTTTCCTTCAGACCTCCAAACTGGAAGGATTAATACAACTGTTTCCTTGAATTACTTACTCGCAGATCATAGGAATTAGAACTAGAACTTCCAGAAACAATGTGCTAAAGATTCTGTAAAAGATAAACTTGGATTACATTTGCTGTAAACAGTCAGCATTCATGTAACAGTGTGTCAGCTACTGCAATAACTGTGCTGGCCTTAGCTCTGCAGATGATCTTTTATTTGCAAATGCTCCATCTTTTCAAAAATAAAAAGAAGAGAGAAGCAAAACACGCTTAGTGTTGGTTACAGTGAGATCAGTTAAGTCACTGCTGAGCATTTTTGGAAATCCCAGACCATGGAAGCTAAAATGCTTATTGTGCTGGCTGGATAGGAAAAATGTAGAACTTACAGAAGCCAGAAGCAAAATGGCCATCTTAAGGAAGCATTATCAGCAGCTGCTTTTCAGTCTAAAATAGAAAAGGCTTTTTAAGGAGGTCTGTGGGGAATACTCCTACAACTAAGTGCACCCATAACAGCGTGCTGCTGCTGACTAAATAAATGAAGATGGAGGAGGAGAGTTCAATAGTTCCCAAAGGAGTTGGTATATTTCTTTCCAGGATTTTTTGGACAGAAGTATATGTCTGAGCTGTTTGTGATGCCTTCATAATAAGTACGGTTCTTGTGAGACCTAGTATGCGTGCACTGCTCCAGTGTTTTGGTTTGTGCAACAGGTCCAACACATTTGACAAACCTTAGGCTCGGTGGCTACATCTGTACTCATAACACAGGGCTAAGTCCTCACACCTCATCATCTGTACTATTAAATTGCTACCACTGTGCTGGCTCTATTTGGGCCAATTGTTGCCCTCTCAGACAAGATGTGTGTATGGAAACACTACTCGGTGTTGGGAGGTAAAATACAATGAGCGGGAATGGCACTGAGCCCATTGGCTTAACTGCAGGAGGATGGGCCCTATGCTGGTTTGTTTCATTTTAAAAGTATGACCACTGTGTACAGGCTGCAAAGCTGAGCTAGGATGCCTTTTGCTGTTCTACAAGGGGCCTGTCTGTAACACTCCCTACCCCATACAAGAGACAGCTACAGAAAATCTTCAGATTTTCCTAGGACAGAAATAGAAAATTGGGAAAATCTGCATAAAGGGTATTTCAGAATTTATAACTTTCAGCAGGTTTTTAGGACAGTTTTGCCAGCAGCCTGTGCTGCTCTGGCATAGAAGATGCTGCAATGGAGAAATCACTGCTCTGCTACAGCTTAAGCATAAACTCTACTTACAGCTCAGAGACCTCTTTCACTCAGGACAGCCTTCTCTCTTTTGTTTTCAGTTTACAATTTATTTTTTCAGAATACTTAATTTTTACCTGCAGTGGAAGCAGCTTGACGGCACAGAGGACTACTGTCAGGGACACACATGCTGCAGATGCCATTGGAGGCAAGTCAGCCCTTTCAAAGACATTTTTAAAATATCATTTCCACAGCTTGTGTGGCCATTTGTTAGAAAACAAATGGCATTTGGGGAGTCTGGAAGCCAGGAGCAGCCATTAGGTGGATCTAAAATATGTGTCATCTGTTTAGTGTTGTATCCCCTTACGCACTGTCTCTTCTCAGAAGGCCAGTCCCTTGAGATTTGTGAGATCAGAGGGAAACAGGAGACACATCTGTAACCTGCTGATTAGCCAGTCGTCAACAGATTATCTCATACAAAGGGATGAGGGTAATGGGCTGAGGCGAGCTAAGTGCATATATGGTAGTGAAAGCAACGGTGCCACAAAGATGGGAAAGACCAGATGATGTGACTTCTGGAGAGGGCACCTTTAAACAGACAGAAGAAGAAGGGTGGGTTTGTTGGATGAGTCACTCCAGAATACTTGGCATCAATATCAAATCAATAGGTTCAACCTGGTCTTGTGGTTTCCTTTCTTTCTGGGCACAGATATCCACAAGCCAGTGAAGCTTGTGGGTGTATGGTATTTGCAACCACTTTATTTTCTCTGGGCTAAAAATACTGCACAAACTTTGGTTTTATTTTCCATTCCTAACAGCTGAGCCCTCGTCTGGAGGGAATGAATGTGTTATCCCACTGTGAAAACATCTAAACAGGTGGAAAGGACAAGAGAGGGTAGAAAGGGAGGGTGGAGAATCTGGATTTAAACAGAAATCCCGTTTCCTTTCTAAAACCAGAGTGAAAGTCCTGCAGGTTATTTTAAAACTAAAACTTACATTCCCGTTCTCATCTATTTGCTTATGTGAAAGTGCCTTGTGCTGGGAGACATGAGGAAGAAAATAGTTATGGAGACAGTGTCAGAGGAAAGAAAATTCTGGGCACTGTGCTGCTGTTTCAGTCAGACCCAAACATTCTGCCAATAAACTTCATTTTTCACCTGTAATTTCTGTTATGCCAGCTGGAGTCTCCCATTCATCTTTACCAAAGTGCTTTCTTTTCTCTTCTGGGAAAGCTCTTTATGAAAACTATCCTAGTTCTGAGACAGCTCTGTCAAAGCATCTCAGTGCTGACTGGTGGTGCTGTTTCTGTAGACACCCCTCTGCCTCAGCACAGAAAAGACTATCAAATAGGCTGAATTGTGCTAGATGTTGTTTTCCATTTTCCAGTATGGAAATATTTTCCATTGAGAAGCATGATCCCGCCTGGTAAGACTCTCTTCATCCAAATCCTGTCTGGATTGCAAGTAATTCTGCAAAGGCTAGGGCTAATGCACTAATCCATTCTAGTACTGTATGTCTTTATAGAGGCTTTTATAGAAAAGAAAAATAAGAATAAGGGTCCAGAGACTTGTACTATACAGAATGTAATCAATAAAGTTATTCAAAGTTTTGCACAAAAGCACTCACACAGATCATTAAGGCAGAAACTTTAATCCACTGAGGTTTAGAAATGAGGAATTTCTTAAGTAGCACCTGAGATTTTTTTTCTCTCCAAGTCTGTAGGGCTTTGTGGATTGTAAATCCTGCCAAAACACTTTTTTCAAATAAATATTGGAGAGGAAAAAGAAAAAGAGGAATAAAGGGAAGTCAAGCTGAAATCTGATAAACAGCCCCAAGATTTCAGCCCTTTCAGGGGTCACTGACTATTGCCCCAAATTCTCTCCTATGTGATGGAAGTTAGTAAATAGTCATAAACAGGGGGGAGGAAGAATGGTGCTAGTGAGAAGAACAAAGCTATGATGGTTTCACCTTTCCTACATTTGAGCCTTTGGGTAGGCTTTGAATTCCCTTAGACATGCCTCTTACCATTCATACTTTTTCTGCTAATCATCTAAACAAGGGCAGGCTACACATCTCAGCTGTCCATACTGAATGACAGGTTGGGGCTGTGTGAGCCCTGGATTTTTCTTTCCTGTCCTACATCAGTTTTCTATCCTTCAGGAAAGGCATCTAGGCTAGAGGAAGGACAATGGGTCAAGCACAAAAGGATGGGAATTCTTCCTCTGGTAGGCAAGCACAGCTTGGAGGGTTCTCTTATGGGTGCTGAGTCTCTCTGCAAGACCATTATTTGGAGCGCATCAGAGGCAGCCCTGTGGACCTGCTATCAGATTAGAAACATAGATGTGTTGGTCCACCAGACCAGCCTCAACACTGTGCCTGCACAGCCCTGCAGACATAGCCAAAGGTTGGGCATGAGCCTCACAAGACCCTGCAGCTGCTTTCCAGTGTTTGGAAAGAGCAACCTAGAGGTGGGTACCAGACTGAGGTAGTTCAATGACTATGACTAGTGTGCAGCTATCTGACAGAATGCTCTTGACCAAGGACTTCGGCCACAGAAAACACTTTCCTATGTGACAATTCACTAGGCAGCAGATGTGAGTTGTCCTGGTGAACTGTGATTCCTTCTACACTTTCTGAAGAATGCATTAGATTTGCAAAGAAGCAGTGGGATTGTGAGGCCCTTGCAAAAGACAGCATTTGGATCACAGATTGCTCTTGTGGCAACTTCTGCCACTGTTATCATTTGTGTGTCCTCCTTGGTTTTACACTGAGAGAGGATTAGCATGTGTGAACTATGCTATATATGGATGAAAAGACACATGTAGACTATATACTATACTCATAACCCAGACCGTTGCACGTATCACCTATGCATTCATTGCACATATTTTATTTGTGTAATGTTGGCATCAGACTGTGTTCTCATTTAAGCTGTCTGTATTATGCCTGCACAGTAGATCTGGTGAAGCTGTGATATATGGTCCTCTCCCTCCACCAGAAAAAGATTTGTGCTGTCTATAGTGGAAACTTAGGTATCTTCCTATTGTAGACTACTG
>WEIS01034654.1:738-13319 GCA_013389965.1 Todus mexicanus
ATAAATTATCCTTGCTCTCCTTGTAATAAAAAAAGGAAAGGCTATAAAAGGAAAGTTGATGAAGCGCAAGCAATTTTGATATAACTGTTGTGAATGAATGTTACAAATACACAGTGTATTACATGCCAGAATAAAAGAAAGCAAATCAAGATAGCAAAAGTATTTTGGTGGAAGATTCTCTGCTCACCACAACAGCTGAAGCAAAGAGTAAAGAGCGATCTCATAACAATTTGATTTTCCTAGGTGTTGTGAACACTTCATCTCTCAGGAACTGTGATGGGGCTTACAGCTCAAAATCCATGTCTGGGAAAGTCACATCATCTTCAGCCTGTTCGTAGGGCAGGCTGAAGTCAGTAGGAGGCCTAAGCTGAGTGGCAGTAAAGTGATTAGCATTTGGCTTACATGATTCTAAACCGGAGGAATGGATAAAACATGTACTTCTGAATAATTTATGTGTGATATTTTTGTGTGGTGGAGGACGTGTAAGAGTCTTCAGGCCTGAGTAAACAGTATCAGTTCTCTGCATGAGAAGGAGCACCAGTGAAAGAGAAATGCAGTGCCCTCTCAGAGTCAGGGCGAAGGTAACACAGGTGAGAGGAGGGTAATTTTGAGGAGGGTTCCTTTTTGCAAGAAGTCATTGCAGCTAGTTCAGAAAGAGCTGGTGAGCATACAGCACGCTGATATTCAGGATTCACCCATCCCTAATCTCTTCACTCATTTGTATTCCTAAAATGGCACTGACATAGAAGTAGTTAGGGCAGAAATAACCTTCTGGAGGCCATCCAGGCATTTCCCTACGTTGCAAGAGGTTTTGTTTAATTTACTCCTAGTCTGTCCTCATGGCATTACTACACAAAGGCGTATAATAATCTGAGGGACTGTAAAGAGGTGCTCTCTCTTTTGATGTATTTCAGTAGCTTTCCTCAACACTTGAAGTCCAGAAAGTTTAACAGAATATGTAAAAGTTCACAGCTTGTAAATAGTATGAACTGCGTAGGCTGTGGGGTTGAATTCTGGTCATTCTCATCAGTTTGTCTCAAGTGATTTTAATAGATTTACTATTTATTTGGCAACAGCTGTATTCACAAGTGGGCCATTGCTTCAGGCATGGACCTGTTAGTATGAAGGATGTTGCTGGTATTTTTGATTAGAAGCAGTGTACAATTTTGGATAAATGTCAGGTGAGAATTGTCTGACTCAAAGTGGGGGACACATTTTCTAGTCAGCCAGGATAAAGGAAGATCCAGGTGATTCCAGTTTAGACAGATGCAATTTGTTCTGAGGCCGTTTGGATGGGACTCAGTTTCCAAAGCCATATCCTCTATGACTTGTGTTAGGATTCAGACTTTGTGTAAACTGGATGGGATTCATTTTGCTGTTGTCTGTTTCTCCAAGGTTCCTTTGTCTGAAGGTGCAACACTTTTTACTTGTCTCAGTAGAATTTTCATTAGTCTTGATTTTCTTTGCCCGTCCTTCTCTCCCTCCTGCTGCTTTCATACCTGGTCTCTCTATCTGCCCTCATGAATCCTGGCATTTCCTATGTGCCGCCAACTCTTACTGTGAACTCCACAAGATATCGGAAGAAAACTGTTTCTAAATTCTGTATAACTAAGACTTCCCCCTTCCCCCTGCCCAGAATCACTGTGTTGTCTTTTAACATATATTTATACATATACCTTGTGCTAAGAAGTGATAGTAACCACGTCCCTGTTATTCATCTGGCATTGCCAGTACATTTGTAATAAGATGGCAAAAAGACATGATTGCCTTGGGAGCTGACTGCTGCTGCAGGCAGCAATGGACAAATGCCAAATAGGTAATGCTTTTATTTGGGGGATTTCAACAGATTCTTAGTAGTTTCCCCTCACATTTCTGCAGCAAAATCTGTTCCCCATGAGGAGCAAGGAGTGAGTTCAGGGAGAATCTTAGTTTATGGATGCAGTCTGTGGATTTCCATGCCTCTTTTGCTCTCCAGCTGTCCTCTCTGCTTCCCTCTGAACGCATGCTCTCCTCCTTTCCTTTTCGCAGCTCTCTGGGGTCTGAATTCTGGCCCCTTTGCAAGTGAAAGGTAAAACTCAGTTTCGGAACGGCAGGATTTCATCCAAGCCACTCTTATTGAGCAGATGCTTGTCCCACGTTGAGAGAGGGTGTGTGTGGCTCTCTGCTGGGTTGAGGCAGCGGTGTAGCAGGCTTGGTCAAAGAAGAGCATGCCAGCAGGTGCCAGAGGAAAGGCTAAGGACGGTAAAGCAAGATATGTCAATGTTATTATCTCTACCTTTCTGAGCTGCTTACAGCACCGCATGCTCCTCCGTCAATTCCACTCAGATTAAAAACCACAGTGAAGTGTTCCTTTCTGTGCTTTTGAAAGGGAAACCAGAGATATCTTAGATACCTAATATGTATCCGAAAAGATAAGTGGGATTTTTTTCCCCTTCCATTGAAGAGTGTTTCAGAAAGAAACAGTTGTCATGAACTATCTGTAAGACGGTTCCCTTCTCCAGAGAGCTTATTACCCTTCATCTTTCATTACCTTAGGATATTTACAGGTAGCATATTCATTACCTTGAACATTCCCGCATGCTTGTACGAGCACACAGTGTACAGATGCCAGGAGACAGGCTCCTTAGCACCCAAAGACAGGGTATTCTCATTTAACATTTTCATTTCACTGCACCAAACTGTGGAGCTGCAACATAAGCAACTTCAGATTTGCTCAGCGTGCAAGACTCAGCGACACAGAGAGTTTTGACTGGTCACATTACGTGTCGTGTTAAAGAGCCTTTTGTATCCATTCAAGCTTTCTGACACAAGACAAATTATGATATTTTCCTGTTAATTTCTGTTAATTTCTTTCCTTAATGGGTTTCATTAAAATCAAAGCTTCCGGAAGACTGAGCCATGACAGCTGTCTAAAGACTGTTTCACTTGCTATGGGCTGTTTGGGCTGAATAATTATTTCAGCTTTGTGAGGATTATTTCTTTAAATAAGAACAATGATGCTCTGTTTGGGAAGAGAAACAAATGCTTGGAGTGGTGCAGCATAATTTCGTAACACTGACTTATAGTACTCAATGGCTTTCAGGAATACCTGGGAAAAACACATCTTTCCCAGTCTGACACATTTTTTTAATGATTTCATTTAAGGATACAAAGGCAGCTATTTCAGCTGGCAAGAGAAAGAGGGCTTGGCTTTAAATGAAGCAAATCAATTCCTTGAAAGAGTGAGGGGCTTATTCTCTACTGTTGCATTGCTGTGAATGTGACCCAAGAATGAAAAAGCAAGCCTTTCTGGTTTGCCATTCATAAAATATTCCTGTAAGCTACAGGCCTGACACTTTGATAAGCTAATGGCAAATATTTCAGTTCTTTTATATCATGAGCACTGTAAAATCTTAAAGGTGCATTGTGTATTTCACAGCTATTGTAATTAAAAAGACAAGGCATTTACAACATAGTTCAGTCCATTTGCTGAGCTGACCATTTTCTTTTGACACGGAAATTGTTAAATCAAGGGGTGGGAAGATGGGAATTTTACAGTAGTCTGCTGCTTCCAAGTCTGAACTGGACACTCACCACCTGTTTTCACGAGCTGTTGCACTGAATTCCTTGTCAGGCTTGCAGAAAACCCGGCTGGTTTGACGGATCTCCTGTTCCTATTGTGCGTCTTAGATTTCAAGAACCGAATGGTAGATTTTTCTTTGGGGAAAGTGAGCATTTTCTGTGATTTAGGGACACCCTCTCAACTTCCTAACTCCTTGCTCCCTCCCGCCTTTTTCCAATCCTGTGTCCTTCCTGGTGCTGATTTTATCACAGTACTCTTATTCCTTGGAGGACAGAGGACAGTGACCTCCACTTAAAATGAGTTTGTAGTGAAGAAAGTGGTTATTTAGAAACGACACCTTACTGTTTAGCACAGAGACTCTGCGTGCTCTGTAAGCTTACTGTATTGACCCAGACTCATCTTGTCCCTGTCACTGTGGCTAGAGAACAACTAGATGACTTCTCACCTCAGCATCATGAGGGTAATGATCAAGAAAGCCTGACACACAGATTTTTTACTACCAGGAGTGACAAAACACTGAAAGAGCACAGCTTAATTTTTGAATCACAGGTTGGTTTTATAAGACAGACAGAAAAGCACAACCCTAGCTGCCCTCAGAAAGCCACTGCTGTAATGAAAAATGAAGCCGAGCGTATCTGATGTAGTAACTGTCAAAAAGAAAGTCAAGCCCGTGTTGGTACTACAGGACTGGTCTCAGACGGCAGCTGCTGCTTGATGGATACTTGGGACACCGCATGGGTCAAGTGCTTAAGGTAATCGTTTGTGAACTAGCCAGCTGACAGCTGAAGATCTGTGGTGAATTTACAGCTTGTCCTGAGTTTCACATGGAGCAACCTCTCCCAACACCAAACGGCTATGTGTCAGAAAAAAACAGACTTCTGCCATTTTATTTTCCTTTTTGATTGATAGCTGTTGCAGTCACAGAGGTGTATACTCCCAACTGGAGAGGAAAAGCATCCACAAAGGCACAATGTGGTCTCAGTGGGTGCTCCTGCACCACGTGAGCCTCTTCCTCCACAGAACACCCACAAAGGGAGCAGGAGAGCATCCCACTGCCCCATGGGGAACATCACGCCTGAGCAACAATGATACAGCTGGGAATTTGTGGCCAGTCCTGTCATCATCACAGCTCTGGAGTGAGGGAATGTGTTTCTTTTGCTCCTCTCCCCAAGGCTGGGATTTGCAAAAGCATGGGACAAACTTAAGCAACCAGTTTCTCTGAAGAAAAGCAAACAATGGGCTTTGTTTGCTTAACCTGCACCAGGTCTTCTCAGAATCCAAGCCCGAGTGACGTCATGAGAGGGAATTGCTTGGGCTCTTGGCTCCAGCATTGTCATATAAATCTAGAACCCACATCATAATCTCCTTGAACCCACATCATAATCTCCTTCTGTCATGTCTCAATTACTGTTGTGACACACTTTTAATGGAAAATTTCTGCAAGAAATAGGTCTGTCTTAAAACTTTCCTGTGATGAAAAATGGGAATGAAAGATGTAGTTCCGTGCGGGTTTGAGGAAGGCTATTTATTCATTGCTAGGAAGGCCAGAAGACCTGTTGCGATTTTCTCCTTACACTCATATTTACATGATCTTCCTACTTCTGATTTAAAAACAAAACCAAAAAAACCCCTAAAAAACAGGATGGTGATTTCTCAGTCTGTCACTTTATAGGCATGCAATGTCAAAAAAAATCAGGTGTATGTAAGCCAGTTTATAAAAATACACCCACAATTGCCTTTTTTTCTAGTTCAGATATTCTAAGAACCCTAAGTTTAGTTGTTGCTTAATCTCAAATATTAGCACTATAAGCCCAGTCACATTTAAACACTTTTCCTAAGAGATGTACAGTCTCTCCACTCAGTTGTCAGCTTGTTTTGCTCCAGGAGTTCAGGACTTGCCTCTCTGCCTTTGCCATTTCATGAAGTTTCACTGTGGAGACTTGATCTCCAACCATGAGAGCTATTTCAGATTTGCTAAGAGCGCCACAGCTTCTGCACCATGGGAGCCCATGGAATGAAAGCCTTTGCGTGCATGGCAAGCTCAGCTCTGCCATTTTCTGCTTCACAGCTAAAAGTAGCCAGCGTAAAAATTCATTGCCTTTCTTGTTGAGTGAAGACTTTTAGAAATCAGTCCATCTCCTGCATATCAGACATGATGAGTATAAAGGAGCTGTGTGCTGTGCTATCATGAGAGGCTCTCCTCAGAAGGATGTTTAGAGTTCAGCCTGCTTCCAAAAGTGTTGGTTATTTTTTCATGCTAATCACCACTGGCCAACACTCAGCCTGGCAGAGAAAGTCCAGAAGTCTGAGCTTTCAGCCTCTGTAGGTGAACCTGGAACCCAGTTATTTCTAGCATAGATTGTATGTAGATTTCTGGTTGTCTTTCAGTTATGTGAAAAGTCTTCATTAAATGTAATCCGTGAAAGATTTATTCTCCTTACCAGCTTTCTCAGAAAAAATGATTTTAGACTCGTCAGATTCCAACTGTTGCTTGAATCTATCCAGCCATTAAATCTGTCAATTTTATTGTGAGTGTCCCAGGCCTGTTCCCTGCCGAGGCCTAGATGTGGGCCTTCTAGTCCTCTGTTTTCTCTTTAAGTCAATCTGTAACACAGGTCTTCCCTGGTGTGTGTGGAGATGAGCCAGGATGTGAAAAAAATTGAAACTGAGCTGATCTAGCTGATCCAACAAGTGTTGATAAAGAAACTGTTTTCAGCTTTGTTCTTAAGGTCTTCTGCTTCCTGCAGAGGTCTTTTTACAGCAGCCAGCACTTGATGCCTAAGAGGGATGAAAAATGATTGGAAGACAACCCCAGAAAACACACAGACTTTTGTGATCTCTTGCAGCATTTGACCAACCTCAGCCACACGTGGCAGCTCTACCCTCTTGTAAAGCAACTTGGTTGTAGTTTTAGGATGTTAAGGGTTGACTTCAAAGTTTCCAATTGCTTCTCATTAGTGGAGGAACTAAACCTGGAGGTTCGTGGTCATCTACACGCATATGGACATGGCAAGACCACTGTATCTTTTCCTCTGAACCATCTAAAGTGAATTGGCGTATCTTGGCACAGCCAGCAGGCTTTACTTCTTATCCATCACTATATTCTCCCTTCCATGTCTCAGAGCTGCATAAATGTTCCCCATTCCACCTGTAATATTACAGCATGTGACTGACAGTAGGAAGAGACTGTGAATTTGGGGTCATGGAGCTATAGAAGGTGATTTTGAAAGACCTGGGTGGTATAGCTAGTAAAACTGTAGATTCAAAATTTGTTAACAATGTGTCTAAGGCTAGGGTAGATTTTGGTCTTTCCTTTCCTTTCCTTTCCTTTCCTTTCCTTTCCTTTCCTTTCCTTTCCTTTCCTTTTTCCTTTTCCTTTTCCTTTTCCTTTTCCTTTCTTTTTCCTTTTCCTTTTCCTTTCTTTTTCCTTTCTTTTTCCTTTCTTTTTCCTTTCCTTTCCTTAACAAAATGTTAGAGGTCCTGCTGGGGATCTAGACAAAATAATTTCCTAACATCTGGATTTGTCTTTTCCCTTCCTGCTCAACTGTGTAGTTGGTAATACTTCAGCAAACTCCCATGCCAGCAGTAGTGTTTTCTAGGATGTTCATTTGTAACTGTCTGAATTCCTCTGGGCAGCTCTGCGTTCCTTAGCTCAGGAGAGAAAGATTTAAACTCTTGCTGAAAGGCATCATGAGAGTGATGACATTTCTGGTTCCTTCATGTATCTGTACGACTATAATATAAGTTGGTTTCATGGATAACAATGTAATTGAACTTAGAAATGCAGAAAAAATAGAAGAAAGAAAAAAAAAAATCCGAGTGAAATTTATCTCTATTGTACTCATTATATTTACATATTTCCTTGTGGATATTTACGTGTTTCAAGGCCAGTTGTCTCATTTTGGCCCAATTCAGGATATTCAAGGTTGCTGAGATTCCAGAGCACTGCTCTTTCTCACGACAGGAGTAGACACGTTGAAAATAGTTTTGTGGTGTGAACAGACACCTCAAAAGGCAAAGAAACTGTGACCTCCTGACTTTCAAAAGCCTTTCAGTGACAAATCTTTCCTAGAGCATGTATAAGGAGAAAAGCTAGTCCATGTCCAGTGCCGGCAGGAGATACGCATTTGTGTTTTGCCTTCTCCTCTCTCAACCAATATCTAGTGCAACAAAGTGTGCTTGATGTGCATGTTAAACTCAACCCCTGTCTCTGAAGTCTCTCATCAGTTTCTGAAACAATTTATTTACTTTTTTTTTTGAAGGTAGAAGTGATAGCCCCAACTAATTTCCATAGGTTATTTTTGAGGTGTGAAAACACATCCAGATTTCTCATCTCCGTAAGTCCATTCCTAGAGCCTGATTGCAGAGAGGCATGAATGTCCCAAAACTCCATCTGAAGTCAACCTGCACCCTACGGTCCAGACTCATGGCTCTTTACATTGTTGCCGGGTCTGTACCAATTCCTTGAAACTACTCTAGTCTGGGACCGCTTGTACTGTTGTTAATAGCTGATGAACATGTCATTCCAGACTGCATTACACTCCTCCTGGATTTGTGTGTAGTTTTGGTCTGCACAGTACCCAGCTTGATGACTTGTTCTGCGAAGAGTTATTTTCTTTCGTTTGTTTTTGCACATTTATTCAACCTCTAGCTTATTGCATTGTGAGAAACAATGGGTAGATGGATAGTTAGTAGTCACTTCTTTCGGGTAACAAAAATGTGGGGTGGATTTGGGTGGTTTTTTGGTAACATGAAAATATAGCAGCCTACATAGACTACTATGATATTCATTCTCATCTTTTTTTTCAGTGAATGAGTCCTTGTTATTTAATATCTTACATAAGACCAGTTCCAAATCTCTGACTACCCTTCGCTGATACTATTTCCTTTAATGCAGGCACTTGCCTGATTTTAAGGAGAAGCTTGCCATGTATTTAAAATAATCTTTGAAAAAGGTTTATCCAGTGTGCAGATGCAATTGAAGTCAATTGTTGAAAGTGAACTAACAGCAGCAGCAATTAGTGCTTGAGATAAGAACCAGTTAATTTCCCCTTTCCTTGCTTTTCTTTTTATTTTCATATCTTTGATGGGAGAGGTGACAAGATGTCTGGCTGAGCCTTAAATTGCTGTTTCTTTTCTATCTTCCCCCCAAAAGTGTGACAGCTGTGTCTCCCTTCTCCTCTGCCGTGGAGCAGGCAGGGAGTCTCCCACAGGGCTGAGGGAGAAGGCAGCAGAAGCAGGGTGATGGCAGAGCCATGCAGCTACCCTCCCACGAGACGAGGCAGACAAGCTAAACTTAGCTGGGGGTTGTATTTCGTCCTCTGCGGTGACGCACTGTGCAAGACAGTTGTCCTTCCAGGGGAACCCCAGGGGCGCAAGGCTGCGATGGGAGTGGGCTGAGAGCCAGTGCCCTGCTTCAGGACTCCTCCAATGCCTTTTGGGCAACCCTGAGGAGCAGCGGGATTTGGAGGCACCGTGGTGACTGTGCTGGAGAAGGGAAGCCCCCTCTCCACTGAGGGATGTGTTGGAAATTTAGGTGAGGAGCAGAAAAGAGTGTGATTCCCCTGGCTGAGTATATGTGGGATGCAGGGGTGCTCTCTCACCATGAGATTGTGATCTCCACAACCTGTAGCTGTCAAGGAAGCTGCTGGAGCTAGAGGGTCACTTTGGGACTAGGTATCATCTCATGCAACTGTGGAGCCGGACAAAAGGGATTTCTTCTCAGACTTCATCTGGCTGGGGACCCCTTACAGCATGTAGTGGAAGCACACAGGTCAGCCCTGACTGCTCCAAGCTCAGCTGCATGAGGAGTTCATTCTTATGGGAACAGGGAAGAAATGTGATGTCTCCAGCCATGGCTTTGTTATCGAGGCAGTTCCTCTGTGTCCTGAAAAGGCCTTGTGTTTTGCTTCCCTCTTTTGCTTACTCACCACACTTCCTCTGCCTACACATACATGGACATATGGAGTCCATCAGTAGGTAGGAAAGGAGATGTACTACAATCTTACCTAGCTCAGCACTGCACAATGAGATATATGTAAAAATATACAGTAACAATGGACATACAGGCCAAACTCACTTAGCAAACCTCTCACACCCACTTCATGACAGGTTAGTACCCCTGGAAGGACTGGTGGTCCATTGCTCCTCAGATTATGCTCAAGAGGATGATGCTGGGCACTGCAGGAGACAAGCCCGGGCTAGGGCAGCTTATATCTGACCCAATGTGACCGTTCTTACTCAGACTAAAAGAAAGAGCCCCTGCTGATTGTGATAGAAAAAAAAATCTACCAGACATCTGTTCCGACCAGCACAGGAGGGTTTGCTACCATATATTTCCACTACCTTTGGCCCAAAGAGTTGGGGGGAATAGGAGGCACGGGACTGATCACAGCTTGAAGGCAAGGAAGAGAGCCATGACTGCTTTTTGGCTCTTGCTCACCCCCTCCTTGAATCCCTTCCTAGTGCAGGCTGCCTGTGAGTGTCGTGGGGCACTGTGGGTCTGATTTGCATGTTTGCTTGCTGGTCACTAGCTGGAAGCCATGCACTGGGCTTGAGAATCATTGTTCTAGAGCAAACCAGTGATGCTAGTTGTGACCCCCAGCAGCGATAGCCCAAACCATGAACTTAGGGCTGACACTCCTTTTTTAGCTTGAGCCACTATGCTTTTCATCACGATGCCAGGAGTTGTCAGCTTTAACTCCAGCTTTTTTTGGCTTGTGTCACAACCTAATAAGTTACAGGCCAGCTTCTCCTGTCGATGTTTTTGCTGCACAGAAGGCTTCACATTTTGTAAGCTTTTACAGCACAGCTGTGCTCAGAGATAAAACAGAATGTGTATACAGTACAGTATGCATTCAACTGATGCACTAGATTCTTCCCACCATATGTATGGAGTGGTGTGCATTTCACTCCGATACCTCACTGCCAAAACTGCCAGAAGCAAATAAACAAATGGCGGAAGAGAGACACCATATGACGCAGTGCCAGGCACATGACCTAGACATTCAGAAGGAGACCCTGGCGGCTTTTAAAGGATCAGAGTGGTGCAATTTTTTTAAAATCTCCCTTCCCACCATGTGAAATGTTCTCCCAGTTTATGCTGCGAAGTGTGCAGATTGTTAAAGAACACTCCTAGATTTCCCGTCCCTGCTAAGCAGCTGATGTTGCAGCTCTTCATGCTCAGTACTTATTTCCCCTTTCGTCAATGCCAGTGATTCCCCATCAGGTTTCTAAAACGAGGCAGAGAAACAATGGAGATATGAGAAGTAGTCTAATTCTGGAAGGAATGGTACTGTAAAAAGACAGAACACATGTAATTAGGATAATGAGATTAATAATATTAGTAACAATTTAATGATTAATATATAAACAATGCAAGTGAGACTAATGGTTGTTCCATCTCATTCCCCACAAAAAAAAAAAAAGGCATTAAGTTGCATTTCACAGCATTGATGGTGAAGATGCCTGCAATAAACTGACATGAATGTTAATTACATGGTTAGATGTAATTAATTTAAATTGTAATTCTGTTCTTGAAACTCACACTCTGAGTATGAAAAGAGGATTCGGTAGTTTCTTTTCTTTCTGACCAACCTGTTGCTACAGAGAAGATGATGACAGCCACCAGCACAGTGGTCCTCCTCCTAGTAGTGCTGGGAAACACAGACGAATTTTCCTACCCATTGGCCTCAATGTTATGTTAGGCTGAGCATCTGTCACTAGCCCCGTAGTTATCTTGCTAGCTCTGGCCTTTGCCTAAGCTTAACTTTCCTGGTGATTGCCTGAAGGGCAAGCAGGCACTTTCTTCACATTAGAGAAGCTTTAGACACAGACTGAAAAAGTGCACTAAGAACGAGAAATCAAGACTGTTACTGTGCTTTACAAAGCTGATACTCAATGCAAAACAGTCTGGATGCAGGCAAGTGCATTAGATCTTGGATTTTGATGGAATCAGATGTGGAGCAAAAATGTATGTTACGTTTTACAGACAGCAGCAATATTAAGTAGGGTAAGAATGTGCATAAAGTCTTTGTTTAGAGCTGGTTCTGTGCTTGATGCTTTTGTACTTCTGTGTAGTGGTAGCACTAAGAGCATCAATTTGCCCAAAGCCTTGCTGTCTCCTACCTTAATATACCCTGCTACCATGATAAAGACCTCTACAGCTTGGTCAAATGATGGGGAGTTTGTGGAGCTCTGTGTGGTGGCTGAAAGGCCAAAGGCCACATTTCTACAAGTATCTCCAGACTCCACCTAGACAGAGATGTCATTTTGACTTCCTTAAAATGAGATAGATGAGTCTCTGCACTGACAACTCAGGAGACAAGTGCCTGGGAGTGGAGAAACACCAGGAGTAATTTGCTCTCTGGATGTTGCAAAGCCCTTCTGACTGCTTCAAGCCCCACCCTTGAATGGAGGAGCCAGAGGCAATCACTGTGCAAGGGGTGTGATTTTGTCAGCTCCCACCTCTGTAGCTATGGTACCCACTTTGCAGAGGAATGCCCTGACTCCAGCTCTGTTCTTCCCTGTGAAGCAGTATCTCCATCTTTGAGGAAAGTTGGACAGACCTGTGTCAGCATACCTATTACATAGGCCACCAGCTGAACTTCGGTGGGCCCAGCAATACTGCAGGTATATGTTTGAAATGACACTGAATAGTCCATTGAACATTGAGGAAATATTAAAGAAGACCAGAGCTATAAGCAAGGTTATTGGCTAAGTATTTGTGGGAGTTGTTGGACAAGTAGAAATTATATAAGGTGCTACCACATGAGAAGCTGGAATAAACCTGTGGAAGCTTTAAAAAGCTGATAGTTCCACCCTGAGATGGTAGGAATGACATGGACATACTCATGCATATGCATGAGGAGACAGCAGTGTTGGCTGGGAGCATTCAGGAGTCTGGTGCAGCCTCAAGGGATGCTTTTCAAGACAGGAGCTGTGAGTGAGAAGTAGGAAAGAGCAAATCAGAATTATAGGAGTGCTGGCAAAGCAACAAAACACAAGCGTCTGCTGTGTG